>MU227291.1:1283205-1328286 GCA_018584345.1 Thuja plicata
GGGAGTGGGGGTGGGGGGGGTTTATTGGTTTTTCCCTAGTGCAAATAACTCCAATTTTAATGTGTATATATAGTGTAAAACACTCACGTCTCCATGGCATATGGAAAAAGATTGATTCTTACATGTTGTATTTTATATGCATATTCATATACATATTTAGTTAATAATGAGATATTTATTTGATGCTTCTAAAATATGTGTAGACTTAGGCAATTAAATAAAGGACTATATTATGGAGTTTGACATATATAGTACCAATATCACTTATAGGTAGGTTTTTTATCTTGTAAATCATTTATGGTTTTAAAAAAGATATGGGTTGATTCAATGTATACTCATGAGTAGTCAAGAATCTTAGAATAGAATATAACTTTCAATGTGTAAGAATCCACCTAAATGAATCCTCCAATTTGATTACTCTTGTTTGAAAGGATTTGGATATGCTCTTAGCTATCATCAATTCATGTACTTGTGTAACATTCTATTTGATTATTCAACTACTCAAACTGAATGCTCCAACTTTAAGAAGAGTAACTATTATTAGAAGTTCTTATGTACTACTCATAATAGATACTCTAAAATCATCTTTCAAGTCTACTTTGTAACTTCCTTCTTACATGTTCTCTTGGATCCATCATAAGCACTACCTTAGGAAAAGTGTCAAAATATGTCATACTGAGAAACTCAAGATTCCACAATGTGGGACTTCCTATATGAGGAGCGTCTTATTGAGAATTGTGATGTTTTTTATTTTCATTAATGTTAAAGGTGAGTATCTTGGGAGTAGCCAGATCATTATTATGTTCCTCTTAATTTCAAGTATTCAAAAGTTTGTTATAATTTTATTCATTGTTATGTCATGTCAACGAATCTATGGTCATGTGGATGACCAAAGTCAATCTATCCTAGATATATCTCTTGCAGCATGTCCATAGTGTCATCATAATCATGCTTTAGTTGTTGGCAAAGATCTAGTTCAGTGTCTATGGTATGTTTCTGAGGTATGGTGCTCAGAAAATTTATGTACACTAGCACAGAGTTTTGTACCACATTCTATAACAATGATGTTTTAGGTCATGCAATTTGTAAGTTAAGTAATGCTACACATGAAGACAAATATATTAATTTCAAGACATGGAGTTTACATAGAAGGAAATTTATGGTTGACTGTATGCTTACAATGACTAGCCATTGTTTGTGTGGATGTTTTGGATTAATGTGTCAAAGTATTACATTGTGGGCTAGTTGTATAAATTTTTGTGGAGGTTGTTTGGGACTATTTGTGTTTGTTAACGTATGTCGTGATCCCACCCCTATTGTAATGTTCTAGTTTTGGATTAGGCCTATTAAAAATTAAGGGTTATTTGTGTGAACAACTTGTGGATGTTGTAATTAAGTTCTATGTTGAATTATGGTAGTAATTCACATAGAGATGCATATACAAGTGTAACTAGATGCATTCCAATGTGTGTAAGTATTAGTTGTTCATGTGATTAGAACTAATAACCATTGAAAAAGTTATCCAAGTTGTCTACTAAATTTTTTCAGTGTGCAACTTCAAATCTAGAGCTTATGCATACAATAGGAGTATTCTAAATTTATTTGACCAAGTGGTGCAGGAGCACCTAGGGTTAGGATTAAGTAACCCACAATTTTGGTTTGAGGAAGACCTATTATGAGTCATGTACATAAATAATAGTTGTTAGGATGTTGTTATGATGATTTTTTAAGTTGTGTTGTAAGATGTGGTTAGTTTTGTCCAGGAGACCCTATGGATGTTTTGAATGCCAAAATAGGCAATATGGGAAAATGATATTTTTAGTGCTTAGTAGGACCTAATTGGAGTGTAATTAGGTCTTGGACATGGTTTAAATCCTTATGGAACCCATTCGTTGGGTCAGAGTAAAGAAATTGTAAAAGTTGTAAATGTTGTAAAAAGTTGCTTGAGCAACTTATACAACTTTCAAATTTTCTCGACAACATTTGGACAAAAGATGAAAAATGCCCTAATGGTAGTTATGGGTCAGCTTAGTTGGTTTTTCTGAGCATAGAGGATCTATAAAAAGGTTTTTAAAATTTTTTATGAAGGTTGGACAAGTTTAGTTACATTTTCTAAGAAAAATTTGATTGATAATCACTATATTTTCACACTTTGCAAGATTTGATTGGAATTCATTAAGAATGGATTGAAGTATTGGTGTTTTAGTGTAGAATAGTTTTATTTATGTGTTTCCTTGCTCTGTAAATACCTTCCTGGACTGTTCACTGCCAGTGAAAGTGTTTACTGTGTAAATATGACTCCTTGATGAATTCCTACTATGGAACCTTAATGGCCCATGGGGGATGGAAAGAAGAGCCAATGTACATTCTATTTCTAATTGATAGGTTCTAGAAGTGATGTTTTCTATTTTTACAGGCTTTCCCTAGGCGAGATAGTCTATGCCCGGCTAGGAGCAAGAAGACAACAATCATCCATTAATTGTAGGGTTGGATTAAACTAAAGGATCTAATGATTTGAGAGTGGTTTTGGGGTATTAAGAAAGCCCTATAACCAGTGGTAATAGCTGATGAATCCATTTCATCAACCATTTCTTGAAATTTATCTAATTAACCCCAATTAGCCATATTTTTAAGGAAAAAAACACAGTCCATATGAAGTATTGTACGGATAGTTTGATGACCCCAAACCCTAATAATATCTAAGTGTGTCCAAAAGGGTGTCTATATTAGTGATCACTTTGGGGTTTTCTCTGGGAAGTTTTGGAGTAATTAGGTTTTAGGGAGCTAATTAGGGTTACAAGGGCTACTAGCTTTTCAAACATTGAACTTTTGATTTTGTTGGAAAAGTGATTGAACTATGGTTCAAGTGTTAGAATGATTTAGAATAACTAAGAGGGGGGTTGAATAAGTTATCCAAGGTCCAATCGTACCAATTAAACTTTCTGTGATAGCTAAATGTGGGCCTCTGATTTAGCCATACACTTCAACATAGTCATTGCTCTTCAGCTGCATACAGGAATGAATATCGATTCATTCACCCTGCATGTCTGAAAGAATCGACCTGTTTCCTTCTAGAAGGCAGGAGTATGAGTTTGCTCTCAGGTCATTGCAAACTCAGTGACTACACCAAAGACCTAAATGAAGGATTTAAAACTATATGATGAAAGTAAAATACTGATTAATCTAAATGATATGCAATTTGCTGTTCATCCAAGCTACTTAAGATTTAGTTTTAGAAGCACTAAATGAAATGTGAGATATTCAATTTTAATAACACCAAATCAAAGTGTGCTCTAAATTAGATTGATTTGCTTGAATTGAAAGTAAACAACAATATTGAATAAATGCTATAAATGCAAGAAAGCTAAGAACGAAAATGCAACATAATAACATTAAGCAAAAATTAGGATCCTTTGTGAAGGAAAAGAGTTTCTCTTTTATAGAAATCTCTCTCGAATCGACGGTCGAGATCGAAATAAAAGAGTGGCTCAGATTTGATTGAAGAAAGCACAATCCATGTGCAAGTGATTCGATTGGTCGAGAGAGTCAGTTTACTGAACTAACTGATCAGTTATTTTAGAAACTTCCAAAATCAGTTCACAGTTAATTGAAATGTTTCTAAAATGATAAACAGGAGAGAATCAGTTAACTGAGTGGAACTGGATTGTTTCCATTTTGATAAATCAGTTAACTGGATTTGATGATGTCATATACATTTTTAATAAATTAATTCATTTTGAATGCACATTTATGATTTTATAATTAATTTAATTCTTTTCTGATTTAATTGACAATTTTGTAATTTTTATTTAATTAATATGTCATAATATCAATTAAATAATTAACATAATGTTTATTTGCCAATGTAATGTGATTTTAGGAATTAATTAATTAATCAAGTATGATGATTGATTAGGACCTAGGGTTTAGGTCAGATCAGTTTGAATTCAGTAATTGCCTGTTTGATCTAGGACTTAAGTTTAATCAAGGTTATGGTTTCTTGATTAATTGCTGAGATTGGGGGTCTAGGGTTTAGATGACCATTTTTAGGTGATTACACTTTCAAACACTTCAACCAACTCAAATCCACTCAGTAAACCACTCGGTCTTTATAGCATATAATCAATGATATAAACTTGCAGTTTACTGTCCTACTGTAATCAACTTGCAGGATAAAAACTCTTAGTAGTACAAAACATCAAATAAAATTCACACAAGTATGACACTAGGATTTAATGTGGAAACCCAATATGGTAAAAACCACCAGTAACATGCTACCAATTTTTCACTCTTCTAAAGTGAGCTCTGTGAAAATCCAACCCAGATAAAGGGTACAATACACACTGTCAAATGTGACCTAGTTAAAGGATTTAATCACTATGTTAGAAGTGAGCCTTGTTAGAGGGCTTAGACCATTCCATTATAATGTCACCTTGATTAAAGGATTTAACAATATGACTGTTAGGTCAACCTTGTTTAAAAGTATTTTGTAACTAATACAATGGTTAGAAAGTAACAACAAATTGTGATCTTAAACATACAAATCACTTTGCAAATATAGATCCAATTATAGCTCAAATGGTAATTCACTGACTGGCCTTCATTTTCATCTCTATCATTCAAATCTTCTTGGAAATACTTCAAGCAATCACCACTGTGCAGTCTTGTAGTGCTCTCTTCAGCCTTCTCTTCTTTCTGATTAGATTTTTCCAATCAACTGAATTAACCACATACCACACCCACATAACCTGCAATTGGGTTAATATTATACCTCTTTGATTAGGTAGCTTGATCTTTTTCCGCTTATTCATCACTGTAGATCTTAGGGTTAGGTCAGATCCAATGAATCCTTCCATCATTTTGTTTCCATCTACATTGTAGAATACATCCTAAAACTCTTTATTGAATCCATACATAAAATGGTTAAACATATATGAAATTCTCATTTAATTCTCCACAATGATCATCCTTATCTTAAATATGCTTCACATATCCCAAGAAAATCAACTATGTTAGCTGGGATCACAAATCTCTCTCAAACTGTCATAATACCGACACTCGATCAATACTGTGCTCTGTCACTCGGTCATCACTGTGTAACTCGGTAATTCTCTAACACTTATAAAATACATGATGCTCAGTCGACACTAAATTTTCTCAGCACATACTAGTGCTCAGTCGACACTCGCATCACTCATCATTACTCGACACATACTTAAGTTCCTTAATCTTCTACTCTGTTACTTGGTCAAGACTAATCTTGTATTCATCCAAACTTTACTTAGACTTAAGATAAAACATATATTACCTTGTCAAGGTGCGATCTCATCAAGTACCCATTGTAGTTTCACATAACTTAACCATTTTGCCAGGTCTTCTTGTTATATCTTATTTTCAAATCTTCTTAATCAAAAAATTGATATGGAACTTTACAAGATAGCAGTTGTCTTACCAGTTAAGGTTTGACATCAATGGAAATATAACAATTGTTTTAATTGTAGTTTCCAACAATCTCCCTCTTTGTCATTGATGACAAACACATGCAAACAAACAACACATGCAAGGTTCCCAAATAATCCAAAAAGTATGTTCTATAAATAGATTTTCATTGATATCCTTAGCTTCATTCTGATTCTCTCCAATATAAATATTTCTCCCTCTAGGATAGATTTCTCTTTGTAGCTTATCTCCCTCAATTGTATATCTCCCTCTTTGACAACAATTCCAAAGACATACATCTTCATCATGTAGATATCTATGTGTTAGGTTTCTGAATTCTATGCTCCCTCTATCATCTTTCTTATGACTGATCAACATCTTTTTCTTAACACTTCACAGCTTTAGGAAACTCGTAAAGTGTGACCACCTTTTGCATCAATCTGTCAAATATTCTATGTAATACATTTCTATGCAACCACTCCATATGATCTCAGTTAGCCTCAGATAGGGGAATCACCCCTAATTTGCATCTTAGATACTCATGAGCATCCTTAGGTAAAGCCTTAGTAAATATATCATCCAACTGTTCCTTTGTATTAACCTATTCAAGTCTTACTTCTTTATCTTGTACCAGCTCTCTCAAGTAATGATACTTGATATTAATATGCTTGTTCTTTGTACGCATCACAGAGTTCTTTGAAATATTTATAGCACTAGTGTTATCACAAAAACTAACAACTGGGTCTGTGATCTCCTCCTTCATACCTTTCAATAATTTCTTGATCCACAATATGTTTAAACAATTCACTACTGCTATGACATATTCAGCCTCTGCTGTAGATTGAGAAATGTTGTTTTGTTTCTTGCTTGTCAAAGAGACTAATCTCTTTCCTAAAAATAATGCACCTCCACTTGTGCTCTTTCTATCATCAACATTACTTTCCCAATCCACAGTGTAAACTTTCAATTCAAATTCAAACTATGGATGACATATTGTAGTTTTCCAATCATTGATCTATACAAGGTTTGATTCACTTCAACTGTCTCATCATTCTTTGATAGTTTATGTCCAGTAGCCATAGGAGTACTTAAAGGTCTAGAGTCCTCCATGCCAAAAAATTTCAGTATCTCCTTGATATACTTTGATTGTGTAATGTAGATACCTTTCTTCATCTGATATACTTGCAAACCATAAAATAATTTGATCTCTCCAAACATAGACATCTCAAATTTAGTTTGCATATCTGTTACAAATAATTTGCATTAAACATCTTTTCCTCCAAATATGATATCATCAAAATATTTCAGCTAGCAATATCCCTTTACCTTTCTTATACTTTAAGTACATATTACTGTTGTCATTTGTCCTTGTAAATCTAATTTTGACTAAGTAATTATGCAATCTATCATACCATGGTCTGGGGGCTTGTTTCAATCCATACAACGCTTTATGTAGTGTTCAAACCATATTCTTCTTGCTTGAATCAATAAATCCCTCAACTTGTTCAATGTATACCTCTTCTTCCAATATTCCATTCAGAAATGTTGATTTGACATCCATTTGATATACTTTGAATCCCTTGTAAGCCGCATAAGCCAGTAGAGTTCTAACTCCTTCCAATCTTGCAACTAGGGAAAATGTCTCACCATAGTCAATGCCTTCTTCTTGTGCATAACCTTTGCATACTAGTTTGGCCTTATAACTTCTCCATGTTCATTTAGCTTGTTTCTAAATACCCACTTTGTTCCAATAACATTCTTGTCCTTTGGTTTAGGTACTAGTGTCCAGGTTTTGTTCTTCTCAATTTGTTCAATTTCTTCATTCATGGCATGTATCCAATCTTCATTTCCTAAAGCATCTTTCATTGATTTTGGCTCAAATTCATACAATAAACATGTCTAATTTTTCAATTTTCTTCTTGTCATGACCTTTGAATCTTTATCTCCAATAATTCGATTTGGTTTATGATGTCTTCTTACATACTTTTCTAGTGTAGGCTCTGGTCTCCTTTTCTATTATTTTTCATCCTCAGATTCATCATCAAAGTTAATTCCACATTCATTTTGTGTCTCTGCTTCTTCCTCGGTAGTCTCATCCTGATGCTCGGGAATGTCTTTTTGTAACTCGACATTTTCTTGTTTTTGCTCGGCAATATCATTTTGTTGTTCGAAAGCTTCTTTCTCAGAGTCAGGTACAATGTTGGGCTCTCCTTCATTCATATAAATGAAAGATCTGTAATCTCCAGGTTCTAGCTTTCATTCCACTTCATTCTTTTCTACATATTTTTCAATTCTAACATTTTCACTTTCCACAACTTTGTTAGTGTTAGAATTCAAACACTTATACACTTTTCTCTTAGTGGAATAACCTACAAATATACCTCCATCACTCTTAGCATCAAGTTTTCCATTTCTATTGTCCTTCATTGTATAACATTTTCTCCCAAAAACTTTAAAATATTTTACATTAGGTGCATAACCATACCATAACTCATAAGGTGTAATATATGTACCTTTCTTGACTTATACTCAGTTCAAGGTATAGGCTGTTGTACTTACAAATTCTCTCCAGTAGTTTTGTACAACATTCTTTTCTATCATCAGTGTTCTAGCACAATTCATTATTGATCTATTCCTTCTCTTGGATATGCTATTTTGTGGGGTAGTCCTTGGAGCATACATCTATCTTTTAATTCCTCTATCATTGTAGAAAAATTTGAACTCACTAGATATAAACTCTCATCCTTTGTCAGATCTCAGACATCTCAATTTGTTACCTGTCTCTTTTTCAACTTTTGCCAAATACCACTTAGACAACTGAAAAGCATCATATTTTTCTTTGAGAAACATTACAGTCTTCATTCTAGAGTAATCATCAACAAACAATATGAAATATTTATCACCTCAGTAGCTTTGTACACCAATAGCTCTACAAAGGTCAGTATGAACCAATTCCAAAAAATCATCTGAAGTATAGGTTTTGCTCTTATAACTAGACTTTGTCATTTTTCCCAACTGACATTGCTTACACATAACATTATCAAGTTTCTTCAATCTTGGTAACCCTCTTACTCTTTTCATCTTACTAATGCTTACCAAATTGTCAAAGTTCCCATGACATAACCTCTTATGCCATAACCATATATCATCATATTGTGCAAATAAACATGTCTCATCAGATAACTCTAGATAGAACAAATTACCTCTTGTATATTCTCCACTTCCAATCAGTTCACCAGTAGCATCAAATATTTTAGCCTTTCTTTGATGAAACTGAACTCGGTATCCAAAATAATTCAACTGAGAAACACTTAACAAACTACAGTTTAGTCCTTCAACCCATTAATTGTTTTCACATATGATCTTATAGTTAGTTTTATTTATCCTTTTCCTTTCACAGGACATGGTTTATCATTACCAAACTTAACACTACCACCTTTGCAATAGTTTAAGATTTCAAATTTACTTTTATCTCCAGTAATGTGATGTGAGAAACCACTATAAATTATCCATCTATCACCTTTACTCATATATGAAAGAAGAGCAGTTTTCTCATCTTCAACAGAATCATCTTTTATAGCAATATAAACAACTTCTATATCATTGTCATTAGATTTATTAGATTCGCTATCCGTTTCTTCTTCAGCAATATAGTAGGATTTCTTACCTTTGTCTTTATAGTCCTTATACCTTCTAAAATATCTATCATCCCTTTTGTCTTTATACTTTCTTTCTCTTCTCTCATCCTTGTCATTCTCGTCAAGACATCTTGCAACGATATGACCAACTTTGTTACATGAAAAATGGATTATAGGAAGTTTACCTTTGAATTTTCCTCTTCCTCTCGGTGGTCTTCTAGCCATAAGTGCTTCAAGTTCATCAAGATCTTCATCAGAAGTGTCACTTTCACTATTCACATTTCTTTCTTTTCCTTTCTTTGATTTATGAAGAGTCAATTGTGATTTGAATGTAGAATCAATATGGTGAGGAGTGAAATTATCAAAATTTGACATTTCAAAAGTAGTAAGTCTACCAACTAGACCTTCTCGAGTTAAGTTGTTACCAGGAGTACATCTCAGTTCTTGTATAGAAGATACTCTAATAGCATATATAGGAACTAAGGTTCTTAGTACCTTGCTAATAACAATATCATCACTAATAGTTCCATTTGCTCCTCTAATAGAATTTACAACCTCCTTAACTCGGCTACAATATTGAACAACAGCTTTACCATCTTGCATTCTCATCTCATCAAAATTACCTCTCAAGCTTTCATATTTGGCTCTTAGTACATTTTTATCAGCTCCATATATAGTTTCCAGTGTATCCCACATTTATTTTGTAGTTTTTCAATCTTTTATGTCTTCAAATTTAGGATAGCTTAAGGTTGATGCAATCTCCAACATTGCTTGGTTGTGTTCTTGTTTTTCTTTCATCTGCTAAGCTATCATAGCAGTAGGAACTATTATGAAATAATTTTCCACATAGTTTTTTGTAGCATCTCCAATTCCATCTAGGTGTAACTTCATCAAACTTTTCTATGCAGGGAAATTCTCCTTGTTCAGTCTTGGTACCTCCTTTTTATACATCTTGATCTTTAGCTTCAAGTACCTTCAAAATTTTCTCTACAACCACCACAATAGCTCTGATACCAATTGTTAGAATTATTTATAATAATTGAGAGGGTGGGTGAATAATTTATCCAATGTCCAGATGTACCAATTGAACTTTCAAACACTTCAACCCACATAGATCCACTCTGTAATCCACTCGGTCTTTATAGCATATAATCAATGATATAAACTTGCAGTTTACTGTCCTACTGTAATCAACTTGCAGAATATAAAATCTTAGTAGTACAACACATTAAATAAAATTCACACAAGTATGACACTAGGATTTAATGTGGAAACCCAATATGGGGAAAACCACCAGTAATATGCTACCAATTATTCACTCTTCTAAAGTGAGATCTGTAAAAATCCAACCCGAATAAAGGTTACAATACACACTGTTAAATGTGACCAGGTTAAAGGATTTAATCACTCTGTTAGAAGTAGGCCTTGTTTGAGTGCTTATACCATTCCATTTGAATGTCACCTTGATTAAAGGATTTAAAAATATGACTGTTAGGTAAACCTTGTTTAAAAGGATTTTGCAACTAATACAATGGTTAGAAAGTAGCAACAAATTTTGATCTAAAGCATACAACTCACTTTGGAAATACAGATCAAATTATAGCTCAAATGCAAATTCACTGACTGGCCTTCATTGTCATCTCTATCATTCAGATCTACTTGGAAATCCTTCAAGCAATCACCATTGTGCAGTCCTATACTTCTCTCTTTAGCCTTCTCTTCTTTTTGCTTAGATTTTTCCAATCAACTGAATGAACCACATACCACACCCACATAACCTGCAATTAGGTTAATCTTATACCTCTCTAATCAGGTATCTCGATATTTTTCCACTTAATCATCACCGTAGATCTTAGGGTTAGGTAAGATCCAACGAATCCTTCCATCATTTCATTTCCATCTACATTGTAGAATACATCCTAAAAATCTTTCTTGAATCCATACATAAAATAGTTAAACATATATTAAATGCTCATTTAATTCTCCACAACAATCATCCTTGTCTTAAATATGCTTCACATATCCCAAGAAAATAAACTATGTCGACTGGGATCTCAAATCTCTCTCAAACTGTCATAATATTGACAGTTGGCCAATACTGTGCTCTGTCGCTCAGTCACTGTGTAACTTGGTAATTCTCTCACACTTGGCAAATACTGATGCTTGGTCGACACTAAATTTTCTCGGCACATACTAGCACTCGGTTGACACTCGCTTCACTCGGCATTACTCGACACATACTTAAGTTCCTTAATCTTCTTCTCTGTTACTCGGTCAAGAATAATCATGTAGTCATCCAAAATTCACTTAGACTTAAGATAAACAATATATTGCCTTGTCAAGGTGTGATCTCATCAAGTAGCCATTGTAGGTTCACATAAATCAACTATTTCACTAGGCCTTCTTGTTATCTCTTTTTTTTCAAATCTTCTTCATCAATCAATTAATATGGCACTTTACAAGATAGCAATTGTCTTACCAGTTAAGGTTTGACAGCAATGGCAATATAACAATTATTTCAATTGTAGTTTCCAACATCAAGAACTTCAAGAAAGGATGAACTAGGATGAAATTGGAGTGGATTAAATCTGGTGCAGTGCACCCATGACTATCACTGATTGACTGTCATTCTACAAGATATGTGTTTGTAATAAATGGATTGATCTTAGAGTATCATCCTATTTTGGTTATAGATCCATGTGTGTGGTCAAGGATCTCTTAGGCAATCTTATGAGCCTGAGATGCCTTAGTCCATTTGAACCACCTAGTTAGGCTTAAGTTGCTTTAAGCATGTTTTTTATGTTTTCAGGAGTCCTTAGTGTCAAAAATTTGGATCCATGTCATTTTGGGCATATTATGTCAAGTTTATAGGTTTGGATTCTTTCCAAAAGTCTTCGAGTGCAAAAAGATAAGATTTTGCCAAATGTTGAAAAGTTGTCAAAAATGTTGCTCATGCAACTTCCAAAAGTTGCTCAAGAGTTGCAAGATGGAAGCCCAATAGTCATAGGGAATTTTGGATTGATCTAACTTCACATTTGAAGTTTTTTTACGTGCTTACTTTGAACCTAGATGGTTAGGAGTTCTGTATTGAAGTTTTGATGCATTTGGAATGGAAGATGAAGAGTTTTTTTGAGCATTTCTGAGTTGTACTGTCATATCTGGTGTGATCTCTAAAAACTAAGTTGATTTTTTGAAGGCCCTCTATGTTACCATAACTTTTCAATCGGCTTGAAGTCATTTATTTTTGGTCTGGGGGGTTTTTTATTTAGTTTTCCAAAAATAGTCCAAAAAGAGGCTTACTAGAAGTACATTTCTTTAATGGAGTCCTAACTTGCATTCTGTCTAGTGGAATTCACTAAGATCCTAGAAAATGCAAGTTAGGATGGTA
The DNA here is from genome assembly GCA_018584345.1 of Thuja plicata. Lineage (NCBI taxonomy): Eukaryota > Viridiplantae > Streptophyta > Pinopsida > Cupressales > Cupressaceae > Thuja > Thuja plicata. The sequence goes on from MU227291.1 coordinate 1,295,671, forward strand.
TATTTAAGGATTCTAGAAGCTTAGAAGATGTCTCAAATGGTAAATCCCTCATGCATCAAGTCCAATGCTGAATATCTCAATGTATTCAGCCTAGAACAAAGGAGAATGAAGTATTATGTTTTTTAGATAGTCTGGTTGAGTGAATTAAGAGTGGGTTTGAGTTTCGGGGAGTTATTTGAAGAGATATAAAGCACTTTTTCAATCCCATGCACCCAATTTCTAGTACTTGCTTTGATATCCAAGCCTAATTTGGCCAATTAGGTCTGTGAACTTGGTGAGTGTTAGGTGTTGCTGGAGTGGAGTTGGAGTCTAGGGCTTTGGGGTTTGACATAACTTCCAAAGGGTATCTGGATATATCCTTATTTTCCTAAAAGGTGATCGGGAGGAAAAGTTAAGTCCAAATAACCACTTGGATAGACTTACAAGGAATTCTAGGATAGTCCTAGATAGGTATTGTACAGAAGTTAGAGGGCCAAACCAAAGGGTTATTCTTGGTCCTTATGACATCAGGAAGGTGTCCCAATAGTTATTTTGGGTTGGTGAAGTCACTGGTGAAGAATTCTAGTTTGTGGCTTGGAATAGGGCTAGTGTCCCTAAAGCTCAAAAGTGTAAGATCTTGAATTGAATGGTATTCAATTGGGAAGAGTTGATAAGTAGTTCTACCACCTTGAATAGGTAGAAAACATTGTGTAAGGAAGGATCTAGGGTCCTAGGAGGGTATAAGTTGAGTTGGGTGTCTCATTGAAGACAAAGTAGGAAGACCACACTTCTTACTGTCACCTCTACATTAGGTCATATCAGATCTTAGAAAATCTCTTGGGAACAATAATGGTAGAGAAGGTTGATGATACTGATGGAGAGATCCCTTTGAGGGTCACCAACATGGAGCTAGCCAAGATTGTGAGGGAGCAGGAAGCTATGAATAAGAAGATATAAGAAGAAATAGATAAATTGAAGAGTTCTCAGATAAGTAGGACTACTGGTGATTATTCAAAATTAGACCGAGAAGAAGAAGAGGAGACTGAGACAGAGAGGACAAGGATTCCAGAAGAGAAAAAGATCTTAGAATCTTTAGAGAGAGTGGGTAGGAGAGATTAAAAAACCAGACCTACCAATGTTTATGGACAAGATGGACCCTGAGGAATGCATGGATTGGGTATAGGCCCTAGAAAATTATTTTAAGTGTGAGGATATCCCTATCTCACAGATAACAAATATTGCCAAGTCTAAAATGAAAGGACTTGCACAAAGTTGGTGGAACTTCCTACAAAGGGAGAGGGTAGAGAAAGAAAAGGACCCTATAGCCACATGGAAGTAGCCACATGGAAGAATATGTTGAGAGAAATCAAGAAATGATTTGTTCCTGAAGACTATGAGGTAACTCTACATAAGAAGTTACAAAATCTAAAGTAGAAGGATCTTGATGTGGGATCTTACACTAATGAATTCCATAAGATCTCTATGAAGAAAAAGACCCCTGAAAGTGAGAAACAAAAACTTTCTAGATACCTGAATGGGATTAAGTACAGTATTCAGGATGAACTAAGTTTGTTTTGTCCCCAATCTATACACCAGTGCTATCAGATGGCTATGAAGATTGAAGAGAAACAAAAGTGGAGAGGAGAACAGAACAATAGAGGAAGGGGAAATGGTTTCAGAGGTAGATGAAGGTTTCAAGGAAGAGGATCATCTCCAAGACCACAGGGAGAATCCAATCACCAAGGGTATGAAAGAGAGAAGAATCACAGAGGTAATTTCAAAGGGGGTAGAGGCAATAGTAGAGGAAGGTTAGGAGGTATAATTACCTCTATGTTCATTGGAATTTTTTTCTCCTACAATCAGGTTGGTCACCAATCTCTTAGATTCCCAAACAATGCCAGTACATCAGGAGGAGATAGGAGAGTCCAACTCACCGAATATGAGGACTATCAAAGCATGACTTCCTATCACACCACTACATCTAGACTTGCAGACCCTAAACAAGGAGAGTGCATAATGTTCAATATAACACTCTTAAAGGTGTCCACTCCCAAGGAGCCCCCACAAAGGAAGAGTATATTCAGAACTCACTGCAAGGTACTTGGTAAGATTTGCAAAGTTCTTGTTGATTCTGGTTCCATAGAGAATTTATTTTCTAATGCAATGATAGATAAGATTGGTTTGAAGAAAATAACCCATCCAAGCCCTTATAAAGTATCTTGGCTTAATAAAGACCAACAAACTTTGGTAGATGAGAAATGTTGGGTAGAGTTTCAAGTAGGAGAATACAAAGATAAAGTCTTGTGTGAAGTTGTGAATATGGATGCATGCCATCTTATCCTAGTAAGACCTTGGCAATATGATGTTGATTCTAAACATAGGGGTAAGAAAAATGTGTATATTTTAACTAAGAATGGGATTAGTTACACTATGACACCCCTCCCTGATTCTGAGAAAGACAGAGCTTTAACAAACAGTGTTACCTTTGTGGGAGAGAAGGAATTTTTGAAAGTCCTTAAGGAAAGAGACACACCTTGTTTTTCCATCATAGTAAAGCCCAAAATAGAGTCTAAAAGGATACGAAAAGGTCAATAACATCAGAGAAGTTTTGGCCCCAAAGAAGTATAATATTTGTTGAAAAAATACAAAGGAATAGTTGTAGACAAGAGTATTGATGTTTTTCCACCATAGAGATATAAGCCACTATATAGACCTCATACCTAGTTCTACCTTACCAAATAAGGCTGCTTACAATTTGACCCCTAACCAAAATGCAGAAGTTGCAAGACAGATTCAAGAATTGATGGAGAAAGGTTTCATTAGGAAGAGCATAAGCCCTTGTGCAGTCCCTGCAGTCCTAGCACCTAAGGAGGGTAAATGGAGGCTATGTACTGACTCTAGAGCCATCAATAGGATAACCATCAGATATAGGTTTCCTATGCCAAGGATAGAATATCTCATGGACTGTCTAGGAGGTGCAAAATATTACTCAAAAATTGATCTAAAGAGTGGGTATCATTAAATTAGGATCAGAGAAGGGGATGAGTGGAAGATAGATTTCAAAACCAATGAGGGGTTTTTTGAATGGGTAGTGATTCCCTTTGGTCTCTCTAATGCTCCTATTACTTTTATGAGATTGATGAATGAGGTCCTTAAGCCTTTCATAAATCACTTTGGTGTTGTTTACTTAGGTGACATATTGATCTTTAATAAGGATAAAGATGAGCATTTGATACATCTAGACATGGTAATGAAGAGACTACATGAAGAAAAGTTGAGGTTAAATTTGGAAAAATGTGTCTTTATGGAAGAAGAAGTGATATTTATTGGCTTTGTCATCTCCAAGGGTAATTTGAAAATGGATCCTTCCAAGGTTGAAGCCATACTAAATTGGCCCACTCCAAAATCTTTCAGTGAGATCAAAAGTTTCCATGGGCTAGCTAGTTTCTATAGGAAATTTGTGAATAATTTCAGTGGGGTGAGTGCACCAATGATAGATACTATCAAAGGGGAAGGAAATGCAAGTTTGTATGGACTAATGTTGCAGATAAGTCCTTTGAGTATCTAAAAACAAGGGTCTCTCAACAACCTATCTTAACATTGCCTGATTTCCATAAGGTGTTCACCATTGAATGTGATGCTAGTAAGAGAGCTATTGGGGGTGTTCTCAGTCAAGAAGGGAGACTTGTGGCATTCTTTAGTGAAAATCTTAATGAAGATAAACAAAAGTAATCTACTTATGATTTGGAGATGTATGCTATGGTCCAATCACTAAGAAAGTGGAGGAATTACTTATTGCCAAAGGAATTTATTGTATATACTGACAATCATGCATTGAGTTTTCTTAACAAGTAGGAGAAACTAAACCATAGACACCTCAAGTAGATGGAGTACTTGCAAGCATTCACTTTCACCATAAAGCATAAGAAGGGGGTAGAAAATAAGGTAGCTGATGCATTAAGCATAAGGAATTTGGCCATACAAGAAGTTACCTTGGAAAGTGTAGGTATCTCTGTCCTCAAGGACATGTATCCCAATGATGAAGACTTAAAGGAAATTTATAAAGTTTGTTTGGAACTAGGAGATAGATATCACACTGAGTTTGTAGAATATATGATTCAAGAAGGATTTTTGTTTAAAGGGAGTCAATTGTGCATCCCTCATTGTTCCATGAGGGAGAACATCATAAAAGAGAAACATTGTGGATGTCTATCAGGCCACTTTGGTCTTGACAAGACACTTGAGCTAGTAAGAAGATTCTACTTCTGGCCCAAGATGCAGACTGAAATAAGGAGATTTTTGGAGTGTTGTCTAATTTGTCAAAAATCCAAAGGCACCAGTTCAAATGCAAGCTTGCACACACCATTACCCATTCCTAAAAAACCTTGGGACACCATCAACATGGATTTTGTATTGGGTCTTCCAAGGAAAAAGGCAGGCTATGACAGTGTTTATGTGGTTGTAGATAGGATCTCCAAGATGGCACACTTCCTACCTTGCAAGACTACACATGATGCATCAAGTATTGCAGGGCTATTCTTCAAAGAGATTGTAAGACTCCATTGTTTACCACTCACCATTGTTTCAGACAGAGACCCCAAGTTTTTGGGACATTTTTGGCATACCTTGTGGAAGAGACTTGGAACAAATCTAGCTATGTCATCTGATTACCACCCTCAATCAGATGGACAGATTGAAGTCATCAATAGATCTTTTGGAAACTTGCTAAGATGTCTGAAAAAGGAGTATGGAGTAGCATGGGCCTCAATCCTTCGACAAGAAGAGTTCTCCTATAATGATTTTGTCAAAAGAATTTCAGTTTTCAGTCCTTTCCAAATTGTCTATGGATCCCACCCTAGGGGTTGTTAGGAATAAGGTGTCTCAACCTTGGATAATTCCTATTCTTATTATTTGTTTTGTAAAATGTATTTTCTTACAAATAATGTAATTAAGTGTGAGTGTACATGTCTAGTTGGCATGTTGATGTGTCACTCCACTTGATGTGTCAGCAACTTGAATTGTGTGTAAGGAGATCATGGCTGAAACGGTTATGATGGATTCATATGACACGCAAGAGATATTTCTAGGAGATTTCAATGACAGGTGAAGACATGCAAGATATGTGGCAACTGATAAAGTTGAGTACTATACACTCTTCCTATTTTCTTAGAGAATGGTAAAACCCTAATATGGCTATCCTTGGAAGTTGCTCTAAAAAGGAAAGTGCATGATATAAGTGTTTTTTAGGCTTACAGGAAAGGATACAAAAAGAGTGTATTGTTGGTATAATCTGGTGCTACTGGATTTGTCTGTGTGTGTCGATTGTCTCCTGAAAGAACTTTCATTGCAAGTGTGTTGTAACCGTTGTGTTGAAGATAATACATTGTGCAAGTTTTGGAGTGCTAGGGTTTTTTACCAAAAGGTTTTCCCCAGGGTAAATCATTGAGTCATTCTCTATTTTCTGTATGGATGGTATATGGTTGCAATATCTTTGTTAAAGTAGTTAACGAATCTAAAATTGTAAGGATTTAAAAGAATTTTCACAATACTTTCCTTTAGAGATTAGTGTAGGAAGTTGTTTCTGCACCTAAGTTTCCTTACAGGGGTGTCTTGGAACTAAGAAAGATCCCAAATTTTGGCCAAAGGAGTGCTCAAGCTGAGGATTTTGCAGGGGTCATGAAGAACATCCATCAACAAGTGAAAGACAGACTACAAAAAACCTCTGAGAAGTATAAACAAACAGCAGATGTTAAGAGGAGAGATGTCCAATTCAAGGTTGGAGACATGGTTATGGTTCAACTAAAGAAATAAAGACTACCCAAGGAAAAGTACACCAAGCTGATGATGAAAAATATTGGCCCCTTCAAAATTTTGAAGAAATGTGGAAATAATGCCTATTGAATTGAATTACCTTCAACCATTGGTTTATCCCCCATTTTCAATGTAGCTGACCTATATCCATACAAAGGTCTTGTTACTGATGTCTCCATTGCAGATGCTCAAGATCTGCCACAAGACAAGGAGCTACAAGATCTACCAAAACCACCAACAAAAGAGATTGACTGTATACTAGACAAGAGGATAGCCAAACAAACTAGGAGATCTACTTTCTATGAATATATAGTTAAATGGAAACACCATTCAGTGGAGGATGCTACTTGGTTGACACCTAAAGATATCAAGAAGACTGGTTTCAATCTAAAAGATCTCCCAACTCAAAGAAATTACGTTAATTTTGTCTTAGGGTGTATGGTGCAGTGCACCCATGACTATTACTGATTGAATGTGAGTCTGCAAGATTTGTGTTTTTAATAAATGGATTGATCCTAGAGGATCATCCTATTTTGGTTATGGATCCATGTGTTTGGTCAAGGATCTCTTAGGAAATCTTATGATCCTTGACATGCCTTAGTCCATTTGGACCACCTAGTTAGGCTTAAGTTGCTTTAAGCATGTTTTTATGTTTTTAGGAGTCCTTAGTGTTAAATCTTTGGATCCATGTCATTTTGGGCATATTATATCAATTTTATAGGTTTGTATTCTTTCCAAATGTCTTCGAGTGCAAAAAGACAAGATTTTTCCAAATGTTGAAAAGTTATCAAAAATGTTGCATATGCAACTTCCAAAAGTTGCTCGAGAGTCGCAAGATGGAAGCCCAACAGTCATAGGGAATTTTGGATCAATTTGACTTCAAATATGAAGTTTTTTTAAGTTCTTACTTTGAACCTAGATGGTTAGAAGTTCTGTATTGAAGTTTTGATGCATCTGGGATGGAAGATGAAGAGTTTTTTTGAGCATTTCTGAGTTGTATGGTCGTATCTGGTGTGATATCTAATAAATAAGTTGATTTTTTGAAGGCCCTCAGTGTTATCATAACTTTCCAATTGGTTTGAAGTCACTTAGTTTTTATTTGAGGGGTTTTGATTTAGTTTTCCAAAAATAGTCCAGAAAGAGGCTTACTAGAAGTACATTTCACTAATGGAGTCCTAACTTGCATTCTGTCTGATGGAATTCACTAAGATCCTAGAAAATGCAAGTTAGGATGGTATATTTAAGGATTCTAGAAGCTCAGAAGATGGGTCGAAGGTTAAATCCCTCATGCATCAAGCCCTAGGTTGAATATCTCAATGTATTCAGCCTAGAACGAAGGAGAATGAAGTATTATGTTTGTTAGATAATTTGGTTGAGTGAATTAAGAGTGTATTTGAGTTGTGGGGAGTTATTTGAAGAGGTTTGAAGCACTATTTCAATCCCATGCACCCAATTTCTAGTACTTTCTTTGATATCCAAGCCTTATTTGGCCAATTAGGTCTGTGAACATGGTGAGTGTTATGTGTTGCTGGAGTGGAGTTAGAGTCTAGGACTTTGGGGTTTGACATAACTTCCAAAAGGGTATCTAGATATATCCTTATTTTCCTAAAAGGTGATTGGGAGGAAAAGTTAAGTCCAAATGACCACTTGGATAGACCTACAAGTTATTCTAGGATAGTCCTAGATAGGTACTGTACATAAATTGGAGGGCCAAAACAAAGGGTGATTCTTGGTCCTTATGATATTAGGAAGGTGTCCCAATAGTTATTTTGGGTTGGTGAAGTCACTGGTGAAGACTTCTAGTTTGTGGCTTGGAATAGGGCTAGTGTCCCTAAAGCTCAAAAGTGCAAGATCTTGAATTGAATGATATTCAATTGGGAAGAGTTGATAAGTAGTTCTACCACCTTGAATAGGTAGAAGACATTGTGTAAGGAAGGATCTAGGATCCTAGGAGGGTATAAGTTGAGTTGGGCATCTCATTGAAGACAAAGGAGGAATACCACACTTCTTATTGTCACCTCTTGATTAAAAACTTGTAAAGAGGCTGATAAGTGATAGCATGATTTGTGTGAGCTTGCCCTAGTGAGTTCAGGGAATATTTATACCACCATTGATAGAGGGGTCCTAGGGATTAGGGGAGAAAAACTAAGTGTGTTCTCCTAGGTTGGGGGTTGTGAAGTAAACCCTTAGGAGGTCTAGAAAGTGACGTTAGGAAGAGCCAAGCTGACTCTAGGATAGGATCCTCCCTATTAGATTTGTATTAGAGCCTAAAAGGCTTGGGCTAAGGAAAAGTGTATGTCAAATTGTGAATGAGTGGGTGAGTCAAGAATGGTGACCAACATAGAGTTGGAAAAGAAATTTGATGACCAAGAAGAGGATAATAGACTCCTAAGGGAAAGATTGGTAGAGATGGAGAGTAACCTTGGTGAAGTTGAAGCCAAGACTGAAGGGGTTAGTGAAAAAGTGAAAGAGACTGAAGGTAAAGGGAAGTCAGTGGCAGTAGAAGATGAAGTGCCAGAGCATGATCTAGTTTTGCAAGAACAACCATTCCTGAGAACTTTGAAAGCTATGGGTGGAAAATCCCTAGAGGGTGTACCTCTATTTAGTGGCAAGATGGATCCATAATTAGTGATAAAATGGATAGAAGGATTATAAAATTATTTTAGTGTGAGAATGTGACAAAAGCACAAAAAATGAATGTGGCTAAGACTAGACTGAGAGGAACTACACTAGCATGGTTGAAGTTTGTGCAAGATGAAAGACAAAAAGAAGGAAATAATCATATTTCTACTTGGAAGGGTATGGTTTACAAGATTAGGGACACCTATATTCCTGATTATTATGAGATACAACTCCACAAGAAAAGATAGAACCTAAGACAAAGAGAATTAGAGGTGAGTGCCTATACTAAGGAGTTCTACAAATTGTGTCTAACGTTCAAAGTGACAGAATATGAGAGAATTAAAGTTTCACATAATCTAAATGGGCTAAGATGGAGTATACAAGAGGAGATAAGTTTTATGACACCTACCACGGTGCATAAATTTTATCAATTGGCTCTTAAGGTAGACAAAAAGAGAAAGAAGAAGCATGAAGCCACTAGTAGAGGCAGACGAAGAAGTAGAGACATAAGAGACTATAGAAGGAATTATGGTGGTAGAGTAATGCCTCAAGACCCCAAGGAGAGACCAAGCTGATAGATAAGAGAAATGAATCCAGTAGAATAGGTAATTATGGAAGATGAAGGGGTCCTAGCAGTAGTGATAGAGGAATATTTGGAGGTTCTAGCAGAGGTTCCTCTTTTGTAAACATGAAGTGCTATAACTTTCATCAGTTTGGTCATCCTTCTTATTGATGTCCTGACAAAGAAACTTCTTCTCATTTAGAAAGAAGAGTAAACTATGTGAAAGAAGACACCAGTAGTGTCAAGTCTACTTAAATCAATCTTGATTTAGAGAGTGGAGATAATCTATTGATAAGTGTGTAGGTTGTGTTCTGTATGCTCAATAACAAGGGTTAGTGGTGTTAGCACTGCACATCAAATTTTTTAAATTCCCATGCTTTGGAAAATTTTCCCGCATCTTTTGATTCAAAATCCATGTGATTTCATGTCAAAATGTCTTTTCTGGCCAAGTTTTTTAAATTTACTCTATTTTTGGCCTTAGTCGTCCACCCACGCTGACATTTTAAAGTGACCTTTTCAGTAAGAGAGTGAGAGACAAGTCATGTCTCGAATGAATTGTGTAGTCACGGTTATGTCCTGTCAGGTCAAGATAAGTGTGCGAGTGAGCGACTTGGTCATTAATCTATCTTAATCTTGTAGTCATGATCTATTTTTAAAGTCAAGTTATCAATTTGTGACTGAGCGAGTTAGTTTTGTCTTGTTGGTCGCTCACTCGCGGGGGATTAAGTTCTTTGTTACAAGTCTCAGTGAGTTAGCGATGAGTTGAATTTTTAAGTATCGTGCAATCGCGGTGGTTCTTAATCTTTCACGTTTTGGTTCGCGACTGAGTGAGTCCTGTAAGTTAAGGTTGATCATGCACTCAAGCTTAGTTATAATATGTATCTTTTTAGACTGTGAGTGCGTGATGAAGTCATATTTTAGAAAGTGCTCACTCGCGCAAGTTCTAACTAGTGTAGTTTGTGCAGTGCGAGTACACGATTGAATGTTCAAAGTTTTGTTCCCTCTCACTCGCCAATGATTTTTTGTCTCCAATTTTAAGCTCATGATTGTGTGATGAAAGAAAAGTTGGGCTTTCGCTCACTCACTTAGGTATAAAGTCAAGTGAAAATATGCTCGCGGGTAAGCGACTGATAGAAAAATGGAAAGTTGTCACTCAGTTGCTCATGAAGAAAAATCAGGCAAGAAAGATCAGCGAGCGAGCGATTAATACATGATGAAGGCACTTGCTCAGTCGTGAAGGATTCATTTATAAGGAAATCTCAGCAGCGAGTAGGCAATAAAAGGAAGAAAAGGGTCATCGCTCACTCACTAATTCTTATGAGCTGGAAAATCTTGCAGCACGAGTGAGCGATTAAGTTAAAATGCATAAAGAAAGTAGTCATCGCTCACCCACTGAAGTATAAAGACAAATCAGAAAGCCATGGCGACTGCGTGACTAGAAAGTAATACATGATTGTTTTGAAAACCCACTCACTCGCTCAAGAAAAAGCCATGATAAGTAAGGAGCAGCGAGTGTGCGACTAAGAAGTGACTGAGTAATGGAGATCATGTCGCTCACTCACAAAATTTCAATGAAAGTAAGGTCTTGAGCGGCGAGTCCACGATTGATGAAAAGAAAAGTGATGTCGCTTACTCGCTCCAATACAAACATAAAGCATTAAGAGATAACGAGTGTGCGATTGTGAAATATGAAGATGCCAGTTAGGTCATCGCCCACTCGCAAAGCATATGAACCAAAGCAAAGATAGATAGCGAGTGCAGGACTGATAGAATGAAAGGGTCTTTTCGCTCACTCGCAAGGACAAATTTGAATGTAATCTTGAAAGGTACAGTGAATTGGCGGCAAATTAACATGTGGTTCATTTCAAGCCTACGAGGGAAAAAAAGGGAAAAAGGTGTGTACTTTTTCCAGCAGGGATCATATAGTTTGAATTAATGGAAACATTAGTTACAGAGAGAAGATTGCGTATTTCTACAAGTGTAAGAATTTAAAATTCAATTGGACAAGACACTGATTTGATGACTATAAGTTTGAATGATTGAGCTTGATTTTGTACAGCTCTCATTTCTGCATCCTAATATTTTCTGTAAAGAGCGATAGAGCTTGTTTGTCTAAAATAGTTTGTCTAAGATAGTAATTTAAAGAGGAAGGATGAGTCAAGCTATTGTTCCAGCTGCTTCACATGGGTCTGAAAAGAAGGAGGTTACACGAAAAAGATACATGGAAGAATTTGCTGAGTTGCCACCCCGGACTCTGAATACAAACAGTGTGAATTGGGATGAATGGAAAGATAGATGGTGCTAATGCCGAAACCCAGTCACCCCAAATTACTCTAGTAATACCTTGTTCCATTATTTCTAGAATAATAGGATTAAAGAAGTCCCCATTTGCAATCCATGGGATTTGAATATGGAAAAATTAATTGTGCCTGATGTTTATGTTGACATAGGCCTTATTAGGGAACTTGCTAAGAATTACTGCCCAGTAGCTAGGGTAATCAGGAAGAAAAATAAAGAGACCTTAGTTTCCATAGATAGGAGGTTAGTGGCAGATGTTTTTGGGATCACTAGTGCATTGTGCACAGATATTGATTTAAAGAAGATTAAGGCAAATTATATCAAGAGAGAAGATTTGATTAAGAAATATGAAATGCCCAAATTCATGCCCAGGGTAGATAGGCACCTAGTGAAAATCCCTGACAATCTCAAACAACCTTTTGACCTACCCCTATTTCACCATTACATAAAGTGCACGGTATATGGTTTGAGTAGAGTATTAGGTTTTGATGGAGATTCTACAGTGTCTCAAGATATACTCATGATGGCAATGAACATTTAGCACCTAGAGGTTAATACTGATTATGACTACGTGGGATATATAGTTGATGCTATTCATGCTACATTAGTGGAGATATAGTCAGATACCCCAGTACCTACCTTCAAGCATTATTCTCATCTGATGTATATGATTCTATATTATAGTAGGGCATCTATGGATAAATAGATTGAATTGTTTGTTTCAGAGTATGGTGTTGATGCACCAATCCAAAGATGGACTCAGGTATGGGATATTTCATCCATCAACTCATCATTTGTATACTTTTTCAATTGGATTGTAGATCCAATTTTTGATTTATTGGGAACAAATAGGTATATACTTCCTTTTGAAATCTAAAAAGTTTTCAGACCTTGGGATTATGTTCCAAACTGGCCTATCTCTCACAATTGGGGTGACTTTTTCTTATTTGATTACATTACTATCATCAGAGTATATGGTTATACACAACCACCTCACATCCTCCCCAAGTTTGTTCCTCTTAGGATTGCATTCTTAGAATTTATTTGGCAAATCACTTGGGTTGATAAAGAGTTTTTAGAGGGACATAGAAAGGGTACTTTTATCCCTAGATTATGGGTAGGTTTTGACTTCTCCATTGGGAAAAGATTTTTTGATCTAATTAATGACTTCTTGAAACAATATAGAATGTCTATGGCAGTTGCCAGGTTCTATGATCTAGAACAATTTATGCAAACAACCCTGAGAAGAATGAGTCATTGGCAAAAGGTTAGAGATCATGAGCCACTGGATGATGAAGATGTTGTAAGGAATAAGTTAAATAAGAATGAAGTCTAGGAGAGGAGAAGGAAATGGAATAACCTCCTTAGGGAAGAAGCTAAATGGAAAGAGTCAGACAATTCTTTCTTTGGTTTTTCCCTGATCTCCCATACTTGCAATGAATAGAGGAAATTCTTAAATCCTATGATACTCTAATGGCATAGGTACCACAGTTTAGTGCTGAGGATGCACAGTCTCAAGGGTCTCCAATTCCTGTTGCATTGCATGACCCAGAACATCAGGAACAACAAGAGGAAGAGCATCCAGAAGAAGAAGAGGTCGATGAGGAAGCTACCTATGCTAGAGAAACACCTAGGAAGGAACAGAAGAAAGAACACAAAATGATGCAGGACAGGAAAAGTATGGCCAAGGCTGTGATTACTAAACATGGCAAATATTTTAGAAAGTTAAAAATACAATTGCAAAAAGAGCCTCCAACTGAAGGCCAAGTGGGCAACCAAATGGTTATGTTTGAAAAGGATGATGAAAGAGTCATGATAGCTAATGAATTCCTGAAAGATGATGAATTCATAAGGTGTGAAGAGTTCAAGACTTTTTTAGTCAAGTTGAAACAAAAGGACTTGAGGCAAGGATTGACTACAGGTGAAGAAAATGTAGATAAAATTGAAGAGATTGTAAAAACACTCCAGGATTATGATCTTGAGAGTGAACTAATCACTGTGGAGAAAGCCAGGTTGTTGGTACAAAACAGTGGAGTAATTTTGATGCCTGGTTGGGACTTACTATCCACATTTATCATTGATCAAATCAGGAGGCAAGAAGATCCCTTGTTGAAAAGAGAGTTTGGGATGGATGAAGTTTTAAGAGGATCAGGACTTGATCCTAAGTCCAAGACTCTTGCTATATGGTCATTGGCCCCTACTACACAAAATCCTCTGGTCATGACTATCAAAGAGGAAAAGAGGGTAGATAGAATGATATGGAATTTGCAGAACACTACAGACACTGATGCCAGGTGGATAGAGGTTGTTGCCAAATTAGAGCAGGTGAAGACTTTTGATTGGCCCACCACCAGAGAGGTAAACAGGTGGGAGGCGAATCTAAAAGGATGAAGAGGACACTATCAAACTACATCAACAAACCTTCTTCAGACTCTGCCAAATTTTGCCACCTGTGTTTGATTACAGTTTTTTTCAACTGCAATTTGTTATTAAAAAAGATTTTGTAAATATTTCCCAGTAATTCTGTAGCTTGTTTCATCCTTAGTTATAAAAGTATTTCAAGACAACTGGGAAAGGGATAGCCATTTTTCATTGGGATGTTAATATAAAAACTCTGGTTTAAGATTTAGAGGTATCGTTTGGGTTTTGAAATCCATCAATAGTTTTCTGAAACATATGATGAGCATTTTGTCTTCATTATGTTTTTTTGAATTTTATGTAGATTGAATGTTTAATGAATGTTCGATTTATGCATCTATTAGGCAGATTTTGAAATAATTTTAGGGTTCTTTCAAGGAAAGATTAAAATTGCCTTAGGAGTATTTTCAGTGGGATTCAGGTTTTATAATGAATTTTATGAATTGATTTGTTATATGTGTAAGGATAGATATATAAGGTATGTCTATGCTTATGTCAGATTCTATGACTGTCTTGAATTTATGTTTATGACTAAGAGGGTTAAAACTATGCAGCAGTGACTCCATGCCCTAGGATTAAGCACTGGTCTGTCCTCCATTGAATTAAGTGACTCACTATTAAAATTGATCTTTACTCATGGTTTGGTCTATTTAAATAAAATTTACAGTGATCAACTCCTGTAATTCCATTCATACTCTACTGGAAATAACTTAGTGATTTGATTATTCTAAGTTAGAAGGGTAATCCCACCCGAGTTTATGGAGCTCAAAGTGTAGGAGGTTTAAAAACCTTGTTTCTGTCATTCTGTATCTTGTTTGGTCAGTGTCTAGGAAAGATAGAGCAAGCTCTCTAAGAGTATTTTTATATCATAAATAAAAGGAACTAACAGAAAATGGTGACTCTACTGGGGACTTTTATCAAGGAATGTGTGAAAGGTTAGTCTAAAGATAATACTCCATAATATAGATTCCTTGAAATCTAGTTTTCGAAATCACAAGTTGTGTATTGCGCTTTAATTGAATTATATCCTCAAATATCATTGTCAAGGTGAATTTTCATTATTTTATTCCCAAAGTTTTTGGGTGGCGACTCTGAGTTATTGGTTTTAGTGCTTCTAAGGGAAACACTAGCATATCAAGTGTGTGAAATTTTATTTTGGACAAAATGAGGAATACAAAAGAAAACACAAAGAATCACTCTCAGGCAACGTCAGAGAGTGATATTTCTAAAAATTCTAGAAGAAACCATTCTAGGAAAGGAGAATCTTATAACGATACTTCTTGGAAGCATAGATCTATAGGCATTGGTCAGTTCTTAGGTACTATTCCTGACAAAGAAATAAATGAACCCTTGAATCCTGAGTTTGACAATACTGGTTACTTTGAGGATATATTTAACCCTAGACCAAAGAATTTATATCAAGAAAAGGGTGAGACATCATCATATTTCAAGGGTATCCCTTATGAACAGGTTGAGGACCAAAAGGAAGATAACTTAATGAATATTTATGACTCTTCCAGTTCTGATTTTGAGGGAGTCCTCAGAGATAATGACCTTTTAAAGAGGGAATTAGATGAACTCTTTCTTATCAAGCAGAAAAATGATGAGGCTAGAGAAGAGAAAATCATAAATGCAATCACTGAGAGAGAAAATTTGAAAAAATGGGTTGCCCAATTAAAATTAGCTGCTCAGGGTGCTAACAAGGGATTTCATGGTTTGAATAAAGAACTATTTGGAGATGTAGAAACTCTGAGAAAAGAATGCCAAGAAAGAGAACACCTACTTAAGAAAAGTAATCCCAAAGATACAGGCCCTGTGGCGAGGCAATTCGTTAATTATGAAAGTCAAAAACCCCCTAAGTCTCAGATACCAACACCAAATGTATCAACAGTTAATGTCACACAAATAGATGTAGAAAAGGGAAAACAAAAGCTCATAGGTATTAAATTTTTTGAACCTAAGACTGAACAATGTATATCTCAAGATATGTTTTCACTGGATATGGAATTACAAAGGGCTAGAAAGCCCAAAGATGATATTGCAAAATAGTTGGAAATGGCAGACTTAGAAGCTGCTGCTGCAGAGATGAAAAGAAGGATTGCCTTTTTGAGTCACATGACTAATTCCAATGTAACAAATAATACTACTGCAACTAATCAAACTATGCCTATATTTAATTCTAATATTCAGACCAATAATGCTAACACAAGTACCCAGACATATGGTGCGGCTCAAGGAGTTGCATCACAGTCAGGAGTAAGTGGACTCAATAGAAATATTGGCCACCAAAATATAGGTATTGGCCAGAGCATTGGTAATATTGGCCAGAGTGCTAGCCAGAATATGGGCACTAATTTTCAAAGAAGACCTATTCATTTGGAGAGGTATAGGCAATTATTTTTATGGTATCCCTAGCCAACCAAACCCTATTCCTAACGAGGTTAGAGATAATATTCCCAAATTCAGTGGAAATAATGTTGTAACTGGTGAAGAACATCTAAAATTATTTTCATATACAATGAATGATTATGAGATTGAAGATGAGGATGTTGTAATGAAATTATTTGTGCAATCCCTAACTGAGGATGCAAGAGACTGGTTTCGAGGTTTTCCTGATCATAGTATCTATTCTTGGGATGAATTTGTTAGAAGTTTCAAAGAACAATGTGGTGACAAGATAAATTCTAGTTTTATGTTGAATGAATTCAACAGTTTGTAAAAAATTACCAATGAAGGCATTGCTGAATTTAATGTAAGATTTCAAAAGGCTATATGTAAGTTGTTCCAAGTATTGAGATTGGATGAAAATGTGTGTATCACCACCTATTGTAATTCTTTGGATGTAAAGACTTCTTACTTACTTAGAGATAAAGATCCTCAAACTATGAGAGATGCATATAAATTGGCCATAAACATAGAAAGCAAAAGAAGAGCTTCTGGAAAGCTTGGTAAATGGGATGACAGTAGACTCTGGAAAGAGTCAAAAATACAATCAAATAAAAATCCCAAGGAAGAAGATAAGATGGAAACATTGGTGAGTGTAGTGAAAGTTCTTTCTGCTAAGGTAGATAAGAATGAGAAGGGTTTTCAAAACAATAGGCCACACTACCAAAGGCAAGATAAGCCATATAGGTTGCAAGATTTTCCTTATAAGACTTAGTGGAAGGATGGAAAACCTATGTCAGAAGAACAAACTGACCTTGAGAACAAAGACATCCCTGACCCATTGAAAAACAACAATTCTCACAATGTGGAAAATACTCCTTGGTGCATGGCCTGTAATATGCCTCATTCCCCTTATCAATGTGTAGTAGCTCAGAGTATGGTGGAGCAACATGAAAATATTGGAACACAGGAAATTCATAATGAGAAAAAACCTACAATAAACATGTGTGCACTTACTGTTGAAGATGACAATGGTATTTCAGAAGAAGAGCCACAAGAAAACATGCCAATCACAGTGAATAATACAAGCACTAAGTTAGAGCACTTTCAATTTGGGATGCCTAATCATGAAGAGATAAGGTTTCTAACTATTGCAATTGTGACACAAACAAGAAGTTAATACTAGCTTAGGAATAGAAAATTTGATCAAAGTGGGGAACAACCTGATTCACCTATCATCACAGAAGTCATAAATGAAGAAATTACACAAGGTGAACTGAAGGACACTTTGGTTAAAGAAAATAAAGCTACCCCCACTCATGAACAAAAAACAAAATAGTTAAAGGAGAATGAAGGTAACATATCCTCTAATAATGTCATGAGTTTCCCATCTTTTAACATGAAGCAAGCATTATCTCAGATGAAAGTCTATGTCCCTTTACTTGATATGTTTAAAATTAAAGAGCACCGAGAAGCAGCCTTCTCATTATTATCTGATTTGTCTAGTATACATGAAAATATTGTTTTGAATGATGAACTAAAAGGTGAGAAAAAAGAAAAAGATGAAATCCCAATCATTTTGGGAAATATAGTTGTTCAAGAGCCAGATCAAATTGACCCTTTTTATGTTCCACTGCTCACAAACAATATGTTGCTAAAAAATTGTATGATGCATTCAGGAGCTGCTACTAATGTGATGACTTATACTGTTATGAAACAATTGGGTCTAGAGGTGGATACTGCTTGTGGTAAATGTTATGCCATGGATAATAGGGAAGTACCTATAGTAGGAACTTTGTAAGGATTAGAGATAAAACTTGCTACATACACTGAGGTCACTTTTAAAATAGATGTAGTGGTTGTGGATTCACCACCCCATTATGGCATGCTCTTATCAAGACAAAGTGCTGCAGCCATTGGAGGATATGAACAATTGGATTTATCTTTTGCTACTATTTCTTTAAATGGGAAAGAAGCAAAACTATTGAGGGAGCCCCGATCTCCTGTTTATGTTGAGAAGGTTGAACCAAACATGCTAAATTTCTTTGTGGATGTAGATATACATAATTTCAAGGTGGAAAAAATTTAACCACAGTTGAAAAACACAGATCCCATAGTGGAAGAATTAGAATTGCAACAACTTGGACTATGGCAGATGTATTTTGATGGAGCATGCTCTAGTAAAGGGTCAGGAGATGGTATACTATTTGCCTCTCCATCAGGTATTACTTTCAAATACTCATTTTTGTTGTCATTTCAATGTACAAACAATATAGCTAAGTATGAGGCATTGTTACTCGGATTAGAAATAGCAATCAAGAATGGCATTAAGTTATTGAGAGTTTTTGGTGATTCAAAGCTAGCTATTTCCCAAATTAGATCAATATATGCTGCCAAAAATGATAGGTTGAAAAAATATAAGCATGTTGTATGGGATATAATTGAATTTTTTGATGCATTTTCAATAAATTGGATAGAGAGATCTAAGAATATCATGGCAGATTTCTTTCCTAATGTGGCTTTGAAAAATGATGATCTAACACTAGCAAGAGTATCTATTGTGGAAACTAAAACCAAGCCTGCTATTTCTGATAATGTGTATAATTGGCAAGTTTTTGAAAGTGATGAGGATATTCTCAATTTTATTCAATGTGTGGATAATTATGAAGGGAAAATCAATGACTGTAATAATTTGATAGAGATTATTGATGGGAAAGAGACCATATTTGGAAATGAAATTCTGCAGTTATAGACAAATGAAATCCCCAAAGGACTAACTCAATTGGAGGGATTGTTTACCGACAATGATAGTCATATGTGCCAAAAATCTACAGTCAAGTTGGATGAATTTGTGGAGGTAAATTTGGGATCAGAGTGTGATCCTAAGATAGTATATATTGGAAAGAAATTGGCTCCTCATGTGAGGACAAATTTGATTAACTTTCTAAAAAAATTCAAACATGTTTTTTCTTGGTCTTATGAAAACATTAAGGCTTATAGGGAAGATCTCTTTCAACATGAAATCCCATTAAAAGATGATATTAAGCCTTTTAGAAAAAAATAGAGGCCAATCAATCCTTTGCTGGCCCCCAAAATGCAGCAAGAGTTGGCAAAGCTCAGAGATGCTAGGATCATAAAACCAATCAGGCATTCTTCTTGGGTGTCTAATTTGGTCCCTATCAGAAAGAAAAATGGAGATATTAGGCTATGTGTTGATTTTAGGAACCTTAATGTGGCTTCATTAAAAGATAATTATTCTTTACCAAACATGGTGGCAATGTTACAAAGGGTTACTGGTTATGATTTTCTATCTATGATGGATGGTTTTTCTGGTTATAACCAGGTGCCGGTTCAAGAAAGTGAGAAATTCAAGACAGCTTTCACAACCCCATGGGGTACATATGTTTATGTAAGAATGCCATTTGGCCTGAGAAATGCAGGAGCTACTTTCCAAAGAGCCATGGATGTGGCTTTTAAGGAGTTTATAAATATAATTATGGTGGTGTATCAGGATGATCTTACTGCATATTCTCAAAAGGCTGAGGATCATTGTAAGAATTTGGAAAAGATTTTTACTAAAGACTTGGAGTATGGGATTTCTTTAAACCCAAAGAAATTTCATTTTGTTGTGATAGAGGGTAAATTATTGGGACATATAGTATCTAAAGAAGGTGTCAGGATTGATCCTGAGAGAGTGGAAGCCATTAAAAAACTTTTACCCTTGAAGAATATCAAAGGTGTTCAGTATTTTCTGTGAAAAGTAAATTTTGTGAGGAGATTCATTGCTAACTTTGCTGAGATAGTCAAGCCTATTGTTAAATTGTTAACGAAAAATGCTAAGTTTGAATGGGGTAAGGATGCTCAGTTAGCGTTTGATGAGATAAAAGTAGCTATTCAACAAGCACCTGTACTGAGATCTCCAGATTATGAAAAACCTTTTTTCTATATTTTCTTTTACTTCATTCCACACAATTGTTGCAGTACTCTTGCAGAAGGATGATGAAGGTTTTGACCATCCCATAGCATTTTTTAGTAAGTCTCTGCAAGAAACATAACTTAATTATGAGATAATGGAGAAACATGCATATGCATTGGTCAAGGAAGTCAAAGTTTTTAGACCTTATTTGGTTTGTGAAAGATAATTGCTTATGTACCACATGCTACAGTCAAAGATATATTGTCTCAGTCTGAAGTTACTGGAAAGAGGTGTAAATGGATCAACAGGATTCAAGAATTTAATCTGGAAATTCAAGTTGCCAAACTGGTAAGGGGTTTGGGTTTGGCCAAACTAATGACTGACACTAACATGGAACTGGCTCAAGTCAATAATGTGCAAACAATAAGTATGAACTTAACTAGTATAGAATTGCAGCCATGGTATACTGATATAGTGTCTTTTCTGAAAAATGGTAAATGTCCAGAGCATATGTCAGATAATCAAAAAAGGACTCTGAAATTGCAGGTTCAAAGGTATGTCCTAATACTAGGTGATTTATTTTGGAAAAATAAGGATCGAATTTGGTTTCTTTGTCTGGATAAATCACAATCTGAAAGAGTTTTGAATGAAATGCATAGTGGTGTATGTGGTGGACATTATTCTGCCAAGACCACAGCTCACAAGATAATCAGAGCTAGATATTATTGGCCATGTCTTTTTAAGGATACTCAAATGTTTGTACAAAGATGTGAACCTTGTCAGAGGTTTTCATCTAAGATGAAATTATCAGGAGCTTTACCTTTAAATCCTATGACTATTGAAGCACCTTTTACCCAATGGGGTCTTGATTTTATTGGGGAACTAACAGAAAAATCCCATGGAGGCCATAGTTGAATTCTAGTGGCCACAGAATATTTTACAAAATGGATAGAGGCAATTCCATCAAAAATGGCTACTAGCAAGGTAGTGATGGATTTCTTAATGGACAATATTCTGACCAAATTTGGTGTTCCCACTAAGTTGATCATGGACAATGCCATGTGTTTTAGGGCTGAGGAATTTAAGGATTTCTGTGAAGATTATGGCATTACTATATCTTATTCCTCACCATATCAT
The DNA here is from genome assembly GCA_018584345.1 of Thuja plicata. Taxonomy (NCBI): domain Eukaryota; kingdom Viridiplantae; phylum Streptophyta; class Pinopsida; order Cupressales; family Cupressaceae; genus Thuja; species Thuja plicata. The sequence continues at coordinate 1,316,799 of MU227291.1, forward strand.
CCTCAAGAAAATGGACAAGCTGAGTCCAGCAATAAAAGCATCATGAAAATCTTTAAAAGAGCTTTGGAGAAAAATAAGAAGTCTTGGCATTCAAAACTGAAATTAGCCCTTTGGGCTGACAAGGTAACAATAAAGAGAGCAATAGGGTATCCCCTTTTTAAATGGTCTATGGAACTTAGGCAAGGTTGCCTTTAAATAATCTATTACCAGTGTATAAATTTCTCCAAGAAGAGGAATTTGATGAACAAGAACCCATGATGGAGAGGATGGACCAACTGGTGGAACTAGAAGAGATAAGAGCAGAGGCACATAAAAGAAACATGAAGCTTCAAGAGCAATCCAAGTACTTATTTGACAAAAGAAAAACTAAAAGAAAGTTTCAGATAAATGATATGGTGCTGCAGTGGAATGCTAGAAAAGAAGAAAAGGGCAAACATGGTAAATTCAAGTCGTTATGGATGGGTCCCTTTATAATCCAAGAGTTTCATGGTCAAGATTCTTATTTTATGGAAGACCCAAGTGGTGAGATACAGGAATTGCCAGTGCATGGACAGTTCCTCAAACATTTTTTCTCATGAAGTTTCTTTTTCCATGCATAGTAGTTTAGATTTTTCCTTCTTTAGTGTGGTTTTTGTGTGTGTATGTACAGTTTTATTTCGGTTTGTGGTCTGTCTCCCAGAGTTTTGGTTTCTAATGTCAATTTTGCAATTGACTTTCCCCAGTCAGAGCCATTGTTAGCACTGCACATCAAATTTTTCAAATTACCATGCTTTGGAAAATTTTCCCACGTCTTTTGATTCAAAATCCATGTGATTTCATGTCAAAATGTCTTTTTTGGCCAATTTTTTAAATTTTCTCTATTTTTGGCCTTAGTCACCCACCCGTGCTGATATTTTAAAGTGGCCTTTTAAGTAAGAGAGTGAGCGACAAGTCATGTCTAGAATGAATCACGCAGTCATGGTTATATCTTGTTAGGTCAAGATAAGTGCGTGAGTGAGCGACTTGGTCATTAATCTATCTTAATTGCACAGTCGTGATCCATTTTTGAAGTCAAGTTATCAATCTGCGACTGCACGAGTTGGTTTTGTCTTGTTGGTCACTCACTCATGGGGGATTAAGTTCTTTGTTATAAGTCTCAGCGAGTTAGCAATGAGGTGAATTTTTAAGTATCACACAATCACGGTGGTTCTAAATCTTTCACTTTTTGGTTTGCGACTGAGCGAGTCCTGTAAGTTAAGGTTGATTGTGCACTCAGGCTTAGTTATTATATGTATCTTTTGAGACCGCGAGTGCGTGATGAAGTCATATTTTAGAAAGCGCTCACTTGTGTAAGTTCTAACTATTATATTTTATGCAGTGCGAGTACGCAATTGAATGTTCAAAGTTTTGTTCTCGCTCACTCGCCAATGATTTGTTGTCTCCAATTTTAATCTTGCGATTGCATGATGAAAGAATAGTTGGGTTGTTTCTCACTTGATCAAGTATAAAGTCAAGTGAAAATATTCTCACGGGTGCGTGACTGATAGAAAAATGGAAAGTTGTCACTCAATCACTCATGAAGAAAAATCACGAAAGAAAGATCAGCGAGCGAGCGATTAATACATGATGAAGGCACTCGCTCAGTCATGAAGGATTCATTTATAAGGAAATATCAGTAGTGAGTAGGTGATAAAAGGAAGAAAAGGGTCATCGCTCACTCGCTAATGCTTATGAGCTAGAAAATCTTGCAGCGCGAGTGAGCGATTAAGTTAAAATGCATAAAGAAAGTAGTCATCGCTCACCCACTAAGGTATAAAGACAAATCAGAAAGCCATGGCAACTGCACGACCAGAAAGTAATACATGATTATTTTGAAAACCCGCTCACTCACTCAAGAAAAAGGCATGATAAGTAAGGAGCAGTGAGTGTGCGACTAAGAAGTGACTGAGTAATGGAGATCATGTCGCTCACTCATAGAATTTCAATGAAAGTAAAGTCCTGATCGGCGAGTTTGTGATTGATGAAAAGAAAAGTGATGTCGCTTACTTGCTCAAATACAAACATAATGCATTAAGAGAAGTGAGTGCGCGATTGTGAAATAATGAAGATGCCAATTAGGTCATCGCCGAGTCGTGAAGCATATGAACCAAAGAAAATATACATAGCGAGTGCGTGACTGATAGAATGAAAGGGTCTTGTCACTCACTTGCAAGGATAAATTTGAATGTAAGAAAGGTATAGTGAATTGGCAAAAAATTGACATGTGGTTCATTTCAAGCTTACGAGGGCCAAAAAGGAAAAAAGGTGTGTACTTTTTCCAGCAGGGATCATACAATTTGAATTAATGGCAGCATTAGTTATAGAGAGATGATTGTGTATTTCTGCAAGTGTGAGAATTTAACACTCAATTAGACAAGATGCCAATTTGATGACTATAAGTTTGAATGATTGAGCTTGATTTTGTACAGCTCTCATTTTTGCATCATAAGATTTTCTATAAAGAGAGATAGAGCTTGTTTGTCTGAAATAGTTTGTCTGAAATAGTAATTTGAAGAGGAAGGATGAGTCAAGCTATTATTCCCGCTGCTTCGCATGGGTCTGAAAAGAAGGAGGTTACACTAAAAAGATACATGGAAGAATTTGCTGAGTTTCTACCTGGGACTCTGAATACAAATAGTGCGAATTGCGATGAATGGAAAGATAGATGGTGCCAATGCAGAAACCCGGTCACCCCAAATTACTCTGGTAATACCTTGTTCCATTATTTATGGAATAATAGGATTAAAGTAGTCCCCATTTTCAATCCATGGGATTTGAATGTGACAAAATTAATTGTGCCTGATGTTTATGTTGACATAGGCCTTATTAGGGAACTTGCTAAGAACTACTGCCTAGTAGCTAGGGTAATCAGGAAGAAAAATAAAGAGACCTTAGTTTCCATAGATAAAAGGTCAGTGGTAGAATTTTTTGGGATCAGTGGTGCATTGTGCACAGATATTTATTTAAAGAAGATTAAGGCAGATTATATCAAGAGAGAAGATTTGATTAAGAAATATGAAATGCCCAAATTCATGCCCAGGGTAGATAGGCACCTGGTGAAAATCCCTGACAATCTCAAACCACCTTTTGACCTATCCCTATTTCACCATTACATAAAGTGCATGGTATATGGTTTGAGCAGAGTATTAGGTTTTGATGGAGATTCTACAGTGTCTCAAGATATACTCATGATGGCCATGAACATTCACCACCCAGAGGTTAATACTGATTATGACTATGTGGGATACATAGTTGATGTTATTCATGCTGCATTAGTGGAGATACAGTTAGATGCCCCAATACCTACCTTCAAGAATTATTCTCATCTGATGTATATGATTCTATATTATAACAGGGCATCTATGGATAAAGAGCTTGAATTGTTTGTTTCAAAGTATGGTGTTGATGCACCAATCCAAAGAGGGACTCAGGTATGGGATAGGTCATCCATCAACTCATCATTTGTATGCTTTTGCAATTGGATTGTAGATCCAATTTTTGATTTATTGGGAACAGATAAGCATAGACTTCCTTTTGAAATCAGAAAAGTTTTGAGACCTTGGGATTATGTTCCAAACTAGCCTATCTCTCACAATTGGGGTGACTTTTGCTTCTTTGATTACATTACTATCATCAAAGAATATGGTTGTACACAACCACCTCACATCCTCCCCAAGTTTGTTCCTCTTAGGATTGCATTCTTAGAATTTATTTGGAAAATCACTTGAGTTGATAAAGAGTTTTTAGAGGGACATAGAAAGGGTACTTTTATCCCTAGATTATGGGTAGGTTTTGACTTCTCCATTGGGAAAAGATTTTTTGATCTAATTAATGACTTCTTGAAACAATATAGAATGTCTACGGCAGTTGCCAGGTTTTGTGATCCATAACAATTTATGCAAACAGCCCTGAGAAAAATTACTCCTTGGCAAAAGGTTAGAGATCATGAGCCATTGGATGATGAAGATGTTGTAAGGAATAAGTTAAATAAGAATGAAGTCTAGGAGAGTAGAAGGAAATGGAATAACCTCCTTAGGGAAGAAGCTAAATGGAAAGAATAAGACAATTCTTTCTCTGATTTTTTCCCTGATCTCCCATACTTGCAATGAATAGAGGAAATGCTTAAATCCTATGACACTCTAATGGCACAGGTACCATAGTTTAGTGTTGAGGATGCACAGTCTCAAGGGTCCCCAATTCTTGTTGCATTGCATGACCTAGAACATCAGGAACAACAAGAGGAAGAGCATCAAGAAGAAGAAGAGGTCAGTGAGGAAGCTACCTCTACTAGAGAACCACCCAGGAAGAAACAGAAGAAAGAACACAAAATGATGCAGGATAGGAAAAGTATGGCCAAGGCTGTGATTACTGAACATGGCAAATATTTTAGAAAGTTAAAAAGACAATTGCAAAAAGAGCCTCCAACTGAAGGCCCAGGGGACAACCAAATGGTTCTATTTGAAAAGGATGATGAGAGAGTCATGATAGCTAATGAATTCATGAAAGATGATAAATTCATAAGGTCTGAAGAGTTCAAGACTCTTTTAATAAAGTTGAAACAAAAGGACTTGAGGCAAGGATTGACTACAGGTGAAGAAAATGTAGATAAAAATGAAGAGATTGTAAAAACACTTTAGGATTATGATCCTGAGAGTGAACTAATCACTGTCGAGAAAGCCAGGTTGTTGGTACAAAATAGTGGAGTAATGTTGATGCCTGGTTGGGACTTACAATCCATATTTATCATTGATCAAATTAGGAGGCAAGAAGATCCCTTTTTGAAATCAAACTTTGAGATGGATGAAGTTTTAAAAGGATCAAGATTTAATCCTAAGTCCAAGACTCTTGCTATATGGTCATTGGCCCCTTCTACACAAAAGCCTCTCGTCATGACTATCAGAGAGGAAAAGAGGGAAAATAGAATGATGTGGAATTTTTAGAACACTACAGACACTGAGATAGCTCAGTTAATGACACAAGTCTCATTCATGAACTTTGCAAAGGTTGATGACCTATCTAAGAGGTATGAAACAAGTTTTGGCCAAATGATGGCCTTAGCAAAAAAGCATGAAGAGGTGGTGGTTCAGAACCACACATTGGAAGAAGAAATTGCTAAGTTGAAAGAGGAGTTAGTGGAGAGTAAAAGAGAAAAGACTCCAATTCCTCAAGAAGTTTCAAAGACTGAAACAAATGCTGCCACAGAGGAAAAAGAGGATTCAACAATGGTAGAAGGCCAGTGCAAATAAATGTCACAAGGACAGAGCATAAATGTCATGTCCATCATATTGCCAATACTTCGACATTGAATTGATGTTTTAAAGAAGAATACTGACATAGTATATACACTATATGGCTCATTGCAAGAAGAATCATAGGTAGCTGTTAAGGCTATGACATTCTTGGAGCCTATTTTTAAAACTTGGTCAGGAAGAGACAGGTTGATGGACAAATTGAAGACAACTATGTTATACAGTGATGATTTTCTTGACAAAATCACAAATACAATACAAATGATCAATGAGGTGAATAACACATATGGTTTCTTCAATGGTAAGGTTGAACAAATAAGTAATAAGTTGCAACTATTTGGTGACTTGTGCTCTCCCTTGATCCCAAAAATATATGATGAAGCTAGCATTTTGAAGCCACAATCTGATTGGACAAATGGATTTGATGGGATATTCACAGGTGAGGATATGAAGTAGCACCTAGAAAAGGATGCAAATGCTCAATATTCTAATGAACTGATTGACAACCTCTACAAGGTTGAGAGAGATATGGAAAAATTTGTTTCAGAGGCTAGATCAACTGTTGATGCCAGGTGGACAGAGGTTGTTTCCAAATTGGAGCAGGTGAAGACTTTTGATTCGCCCACTGCCAGAGAGGTATATAGGTGGGAGGTGAAGCTGAAAGGATGAGGAGGACACTGTCAAACTGCATCAACAAACCTTCTTCAGACTTCACCAAATTTTCCCACCTATTTTTGGTTGCAGGTTTTGTCAACTACAATTTGTTATTAAAAAAAGATTTTGTAAATCTTTCCTAGTAAGCTCGTAGCTTGTTGCATCCTTATTTATAAAAGGATTTCAAGACTACTGGGAAAGGGATAGCCATTGTTCATTGGGATGTTAATATAAAAACCCTGGTTTAAGACTTATAGGTATCTTTTGGGTTTTGAAATAATGTTGATTGTAATAGCAATTTTGATCATGAATACAAATTAAATCCATCAATAGTTTTTTGAAACATATGATGAGCATTTTGTCTTCATTATGTTTTTCTGAATTTTATGTAGATTGAATGTTTAATGAATGTTTGATTTATGCATCTGTTAGGCGGATTTTGAAATAATTTTAGGGTTCTTTCAAGGAATGATTAAAATTGCCTTAGGAGTATTTTCAGTGGGATTCAGGTTTTATAATGAATTTGATGAATTAATTTGTTATATGTGTAAGAATAGATATATAAGGTATGTCTATACTTATGTCAGATTCTATGACTGTCTTGAATTTATGTTTATGACTAAGAGGGTTAAAACTATGCAGCAGTGACTCCATGCCCTAGGATTAAGCACTGGTCTGTCCTCCATTGAATTAAGTGACTATCACTATTAAAATTGATCTTTACTCATGGTTTGGTCTATTTAAATAAAATTTACAGTGATCAACTCCTGTAATTCTATTCATACTCTACGGGAAATAACTTAGTGATTTGATTATTCTAAGTTAGAAGGGTAATCCCACCAGAGTTTATGGAGCTCAAAATGTAGGAGGTTTAAAAACCTTGTTTCTATCATTCTGTATCTTGTTTGGTCAGTGTCTGGGAAAGATAGAGAAAGCTCTCTAAGAGTATTTTTATATCAGAAAGAAAAGGAACTAACAAGTAGCACTGATTTGCAATGGAAATAAGTTAATCAAAATACTAAGAACAAACCTACGAATAATAAAATGACAAGCAATCAAGGAAGAATACAAACAGATGCAAACCAACAAAGCTTGAATCTTCTATTGTCTCTCTCTACTCCTAAAACTTTGTGTGTGTGGTGCTCAGTATTGGTATGTGCAACATCTAGGACTTGGGAGTGTTAAGAATATGACATTGAATGTGTGATTGCAAGAAGGCTTGATGCTTGAACCAATCTGACAAAGTAAGGGCGCATGAAATCTTGAAATCCTGGATGCTTGATTGCAAGAAGGCTTGATGCTTGAACCAATCGGATAGAGTAAGGGTGCACAAAATCTTGAAATCCTGGGTCCTTCAAATGGTTATGAAGATTTGATTATATAGAATATGGAAATGATATGAACGGTTGAGATCAATCCTAGAGATTAGAGGATGAACAATTGAGATCAAAGGGAACTGGAGAATCCATCAGTAAACTTCACCTCCTCAACTTGGAGAGAGGAGATAAAGTTTGGTTAACTAAATAGATGATTATGAGTTACCTTTTGAACTGAAGAGGTAATTTGGAGTTACCTTTTTGAACTGAAGAGGTTGGTGGATTAATTCATGCAATCAGAGATCTGATCAAGAGTTCTCTTTTTTGAACTAAAGAAATGATTTAATTTAATATTTAATTCATTTTTTTAATTAAAGTATTCAACATGTGAGAATTGAATTCTTTTTGGTTTACAATTGAATTATTGAATGAAATTAAATTAATTTAATTAGAAGAATTAATAAATAATTTTAAACGTTTAAATTTAAACTTTAGGAAATTGAATTTAATTAATTACTGGAGATTAATCAATCAAGGTTAATTAATTAAATAAAATTAATTATTTAATTAATTAAATAAAATTAATTATTTAATTAATTTTGGGGATTTGATTAGATGATTTGGGGAATAAAATTAGAAGAAAATAGATGATTAATTAATGATTAAAAAATCATTAATTAATAGATGAAAATTAGTGTTTTAAATGTAAGGTCACAAGTATGTCCATTTTAGGCTGTCTACATTTTCCCCTCTTTGATACAATGTGATTCATCACGTTTTTTCAAAGAATTTTCAAATTTGATCCTACCCCAACTTACCCTAGTGATAACATGTGGACTATATGCCCCCTCAACAAATTAAGTATAGAAAATGTGTCAGATGAGAATTAATTTGTTGAAAATGTGAATCACTATATGATGATGATGAATGCATTCCTATGTTAGTTATGATGTTATTGATTATGGATGCATTGATTATATGATCTACTATGCACATGTTTTGGATTTTTCTTGTGCAATAAATGAATGCAATCTACTATGCACAAAATATCTGAGTAAATGCATGTGTTAGTTAGAAGAAAGTTAGTGTGAAGTTATCTCTGGAATCGATTGATAGATTGGACTGATAGATAGGATGGGTGACCCAAGTCACTACCGAGTTTTCCAATTTTGTTCATCATTACGCCTTATTATGAAATCGGAAGAGAATCCAATGCACCCAGATATGATCATCTAGATACCGCTATGATCTCTAATAACCAGAAGGAGTAGAGAGAGAATTAATAGAAAGATAACCAAATGCACCTAGATATTGACCATCTGGATACCGCTATGTTCTCTAGGTTTGAAAAGAAAGAGATCCAAATGCACCCAGATATTGACCATCTGGATACCACTATGATCTCTGATTTTGAAAAGAAAGAGAACCAAATGCACCCAAATATTGACCATCTGTATACCACTATGAACTCTAAGAAATCCAAAATAAAATAAAAACCAAGATAGAAGTCCAATGCACCCAGATACAAACCATCTGGATATCACTATGATTCTATTGGTAGGAACAAGAAGATAACAGAAAAGGATTGTCCAATTCTTTTCCAGGGTTAAGCTCATATTGTAGAACCGCGTAGCTGGAAGATAAGTGACAACGCCTACCACATTTATCCTAAATCATCATTTCCCCTGAATTGAAATGAAACATTCCACAAACAGAAATCAAATAAAATAAGATCTTTTGGAGATTTGCCTTTGACCTAGTGGTTGATTGTATGTTTGTCATTGATGATAACATATAGTATGCAGCAATGTCCTATATGTAATTCTCAATATGGATATGTTGGAGCCTTGCATGTTTATTTTTATGCTGTATACATATTGATTATGCTATGTTTATAGACACAGATTCAATTGTGCAGTTGAAGTTGAGTTATGATGATCTATTTGCTAGTTACAGTTTCATGAGATTGTTTATTAAGAACCAACAATATTTATATTGTTTCTTTAGTTTCACCTATCATTTGGATATGCATGTTTGGATTCATATTTAGTTATGAGTTCAAAATATTTGGTTAAGAGCACTTAACGTGTTTCATCTAGAGAGTGAAGTTTGAGTTAATTTGGTGGAGCCGAGTGTGTGAAGCAACGTGTCTACTCATCTTGAGTTGCACGGTTCTATATTTTTTGCATGCTTAGTTTGGACGATGGAGAAGTTGTTGAAGAGTTTCCTACAAGACAACTTGATCATATCTTTGGAGGAGGATACTTATAGCAGATCATTTGTGATCACCTTTAGTGAGAATATGGAAAAAGTAGCAGAGCAGAATGTTTGATGTATTGGGCCAGTAAAGCTATATCATTCATTAGTTGAAGATCTATGTGAAGAAGAAAATAGTGTATATAATTCAATGGAACTGATCAAGACAACAGGTCTAATACACAGCTCAATATCATATATATTTTATATCTGTTGTGCAGAAGGTTGCAGCCTTCATCAATTAAGTAGTGTGCTTACGGACAGTGTGTCCTCACCTCTAAAAGGGTTATTTGTAAAAGAATCCTAATAGGGTTTGACCTTTGACCAGGTCACTATACTTATTACATTGTAAAGATCAACTCCTAACAGGGCTGTAGGATCTTCTAACACGGATCATTAAACACTAGTGCAGTTCTTTGTGGATGTTGATTCCCACCAGTGTTTTTACCTATTTTGGGTTTCCCCATAACCAAAATTGTGGTGTTATAGTCTCTGTTATCTTTTTGTGTTTGTGCTTAATATTATTCTATACTTAATTGGATAAATAAATGAATCTTGTAGATAACTGATTCACCCCCCCCCTCTTAGTTATCTCTTGGGACTATTCCTAACAATTAGTATCAAAGCCAAGTGCCTTGGAGAGAAATTTTAATAGATTGAGGTTGATCATATGGCATACTTTAGAGAAGAGAGTCCTAAGTTTGATGGAAAAAATTATCTTGATTGGAAGAACAAAATGATAACACATTTGCGATGCGTTGGTTTTGAGATTTATGAAGCACCTACTCAAAAATTTGATGTTACTTCTTTAAAAGACCTTGCAGAAGAAGATTCTATTGTTAAACAAAAGGAAGTATTCACCCAAAATGAAATTGCCAAAGAAGCCCTTATAAGTGCCTTATTTGACAGTGAGTTTTCTGAGATTAAGAAAGTAGATAGAGCCTATACAATATGGAAGTATCTAGAAGACATGTTTGAACTAGATATCCAAAAAAATAATGTGCGTAGAAAGACATGGAAAAAGAGATATAACAATTTAGAGATGCTACTTGAAGAAAACATCAGAGCATACAATTAGATGATTAATGAAGCAGTTGCAGGAATCAGAAACAATGGTGGAGAAATTATAGAGGAAGACATAATGGATAAATTGATGACTACACTGACATCAGACTATGAGAGAAAGATAAAAATCTTAGATGAGACTATGCAATTTTTGAAAGACATCAAGAGAGAGACCTTGATAAAAAAAAATTCAACATTTGAGATATCAAAATTGAAGACAGAACCTAAAATTGAAATAGCCTTCAAAGCCTCAGTGCATGGTAAGAAATCTTTGAACACTTCTAGTAATTTTGATAATGAAGATGAGGATAAAGAACTAGAAGAATTCATTTCTATGATTGCTAAGAAAGAAAGATAAGGAAAAGGAAATTATGAAGGACAGTTACCATTCAAATGCTTTTCATGTGACAAGTTTGGTCATTTTGCATCTAAGTACCCTACAAGATTCAAGAAGTACAAAACTATTTTCAAGCCTAATTATACAAAGGAATGATACTATGTTGAAGATGGAGTGACAAATGAAGATTCAGGAGAAGATTAAATTGGATTGATTGCAATTGAAGATATGGAAAAAATATTTGATGAAATGGACATTGAAGATGAAAAGAAAGCACAGGAGTTGGAAATAATTTCCCAAGAAGACATCAGAAAGACTAGATCATTGATAGCAGGTGTCCACATCACATGACATGAGACTGTTGGAAATATAGATCGAGTAACTGAGAGGGGAGGGGTGAATCAGTTACCACAAAAATAAATCCACAAGTCCCTTAGATGTCTTTAATATATACTGTTGTTACTCTGTAGATTAACTTATCATTATTCATTAAACATTCACAGTTATTGACATGCATAAAACAAATAGCATAAACACAAGTAACACCAGATATAACGTGGAAACCCAATTTGGGAAAACCACCAATGCAACTA
>MU227291.1:1334066-1345970 GCA_018584345.1 Thuja plicata
AGTGACCTGAATTAAATGCAACTTATCTTGCTGATACAGATCTCTGTTCTGCTCCAATAGATCCTTACTGATCAAATATATCTTTGCAGCACCTCAAGGATATCTCTAATCCTTCATCAGAATTCACCCATTCCTTCTGCGTATTATATTCTTGCTCGCACACGCTTCTTCATGTTTCCACACACACTTCACACTCTTTTCACACTTTTTAAATTCGCAACTTGATCTTTCATTTATACCCTTCAGGTTATCAAGTTAGCTCAATTACAAGTTTCAATTAATAAATATTACATTAGTCAGCTGCACAAACATTCCACAAAAATCCTTCGCAAGCCGACGCAGTCCAGAAATGATATCCCAGTGTTGACCAACTGATGCTCGGTGAACACTGCAGATTCTAGGAAAATCCTTTGGTAACCGAGTGAACTCGGTAAAGACTGACTTTCCTTCACATATTCTTTGATGACTGAGTGGACTCGGTAGAGACTGAATTTATTTTGTCGACCGAGTAAGCTCGGTAGTAACTAACTTCTCGGTATAGTATTCTGGAGCGCTTGGTAGACTCTGTAAATAGCTTCTCTTACCGTCTGAGCTTGATAGACTCTGTCTAATGACTGATATGACATTTGTGTAGCATCAAGGAAAATACACAATTAAATAATTGTTTCCAACAGAGACAAAGATAGATTTGTACATCTAGATAAGTACAAAGGTGGTATGGTCAGATTTGGAGACAACACTCCTAAGACTATCATAGGTAGAGGAGCTATCACTTTAGATGGAAAGAACAAAACTGATGATGTTCTGTATGTTGATGGTTTACATCGTAACCTACTGAGTGTTGGATAGTTGATTGACAAAGGATATCAGTTGGAATTCAGAAAAAACAAGTGCATCATTAATAACAAAGAAGGATTTATGATTGCATCAGATTCAAAGACTAAAGGTAATTTTTTTAGCTCAATTCTGAAGCAAGTTATTTTGTTGCAAAAGTAGATGACAGTTGGTTATGGCACAAAAGATGATGTCATATCAATTTTGACAATATAGTAAAGATAAGCAATGTAAAGGCAGTTAGAGACCTCCCTAGTATTGCAAGACCAGTTGATACTATGTGGAGGGAATGTTATATGGGAAAGCATGAAAGGAAATCATTAAGAAGTAAATAGAACTCAGTAGAAAACAAATTGGATCTAGTGCATACAAACTTATGTGGACCTACTCAAACAAGATCATACTGTGGTGAAAGGTTATTTTGTTTGTTGATGATTATTCCAGAATGATGTGGGTTGCGTTCTTAAAAGATAAATCTGAAGCATTTGAGAAGTTTAAAATATTCAAAGATAAAGTTGAAAATGAGTATGGATTAAAGATAAAATGTCTGAGATTAGATAGAGGACGAGAATTCACCTCTGACAAATTTTATGAGTATTGTGAAGAACATGGGATCAAAAGATAGCTAAGTGCACCTAGAACCCCTCAGCAGAATGAAATTGCAAAAAGAATAAATAGGATCATACTTGACACATCACACACTATCATGATTGAAGGAAAACTTGTACACACCTATTGGAGAGAAGCAGTCAATACTGCAGTATATACTATCAACAAAATTCAATTAAGGCCAGGCGCAAACAGGACACCTTATGAACTTTGGTTTGGGAATGTACCTATAGTAAAATACTTCAAAATCTTTGGAATCAAGTGTTACATCAAGAGAGATGATGGTGTTGGAAAGTTTGATACTAGAAGCGATGAAAGTATTTTTCTTGGTTACTCTAACAAAAGCAAAGCTTATAGATGTTTTAACTTGAGATTGAAGAAAATCATTGAAAGTACACATGTGAAGATTGATGAGAAGTTTATGATTCAAGAGAGATACTATGATTATGCACCTATGATTGAAGATGAACCAAGACCTATCAGTAAAGAAACAGTTATTGAAGAAATGTTTCACAACATTGATGTATCATGCAATGACCCTAAACCAAGTGAAGAGGAATCACAGATAAAAGATGAGAAAGTCACACCTAAAGTTCCAAAATTCACATTTAAATACCATTTAGAAGAAGATATCATTGAATATTAGAGCAGTAAAGTTATGACAATATCTAGAGAAAAAGGTTTAACAAATGATGAAGAGGTATGTTTAATTTCACAAATTGAACCTTTAAGTGTTGAAAATGCATGCAATGATTCAGATTGGAAGAAAGAAATGAAAGAAAAGTTAGATAAGATAATTAAGAATGACAGATGGGAATTGGTCACTAGACCTTGTTACAAAAATGTGATTGGAACCAAGTGGATATTCAGAAACAAGATGAATGAAGATGGTACAGTGGTAAGAAACAAAGAAAGACTAGTATGTAAATGATATGCACAGAGAGAAGGTATTGATTAATTTGATACATTTTCACCTGTGAGAAGATTGGAAGCTATAAAATTAATTTTAGCCTATGCAACATTCAAGAACTTTAAATTATATTAGATGGATGTCAAGTCACCATTCTTGAACGATGACTTGAAGGAAGAAGTCTACATAGAATAGCCTGAAGGATTTAGTCTATCAGACAAACCTGACATGGTATACAGACTAAAGAAATCCCTCTATGGACTTAAGAAAGCCCCTATAGCATGGTATGAAAGACTAGATGGTTAATTGACGAAGATCGGGTTCAAGAAAGGAGTAGCAGATTGTAACTTATTCATAAGAGAGACACCTGAAGGATTATTACTTGTTGCTATTTTTGTTAATGACAATATCTTTGGTGGTAATGACAAGCTTAGTGAAAACTTTTCTAAAGAGATGCAAAGCAAGTTTGAAATGAGCATGATTGGACCTATCAAATACTTTTTGGGATTAAATGTACAGTAGACAAACAGACAGAGGTATATTCATTAATCAGTCTAAGTATGTGAAAGAAATATTGAAGAAATTCAAGATAGAAGATTGCAAGCCAGTAAGCACCCCCATGATAAAAGGAAGAAAGCTTTCTAAATATGATGATTCTACATCAGTTGACAAGACACTATACAAGTCTATGATTGGAAAACTCATATATCTTACTCAATCTAGACCATATATTTCTAATGCAGTTGACATTGTTGGAATATTTGTAGTTGAACCTAAACAAAATCACTTAATGACAATAAAAAGAATATTCAGATACTTAAAAGGGACTATAAACTATGGTTTATGGTATCCTAACTCAGAGAATGTAGAACTTCATGTGTATACAGATGTAGATTGGGAAGGATGTGTTGATGACAAAAAGAGTACCTCAGGAGGAGCATTATTTCTTGGAAACAGATTAGTTACTTGGACAAGAAAGAAGCAAAATTTTATTAGTTAGTCAATAGCAGAAGCAAAGTATGTAGCAGCAACATTAAATTTTTCTAAAATTGTTTGGATCAAGCAGATGATAAAAGACTTTGGAATTCAGATTGATTATCCTAATGTTATTCATTGTGACAACACTAGCACTACAATATGTCAAAGAACCCTATGATGCATGCAAAGACAAAACTCATTGAAATAAAATATCATTTTCTAAGAGAGAAATTTGCAAAGAAAGAAGTAAAGTTGGACTATGTGAGCACTAAAGAATAGTTAGTAGACATATTCACAAAGCCTTTACCAAAAGATACTTTTGAGTATCTCTAGGAGAAGCTGGGAGTAATTCCCTTCCCTGAGTCTGATTAGAATTTGTAGCAAGTGCATCAGTCCTTGGTGACTGATGAATGGTTGACTACTCTACCTCAGGAGTAGTACCTGTGCTTATTTTTTTTTGGCACCCTTTTCCATTAATGTCAAAGGGGGAGTATATAGTCTAGGGGAGTATACAGTCATGAAAAATGAAATGTAGTATAAGGAGATGTAGTAGTTAAGGAGAGTTTTGTTGAGGATATTGAGAAGATTGTAAAAAGAAAGAATACTTTTGGATTGTTGGTGTTTTTCATATAATATGTTTCCATCAATGTGTAAGGGGCAGATCGTTGGAGATTTTCCTTTGAGCCAGTGGTTGATTGTATGTTTGTCATTGATGAAAACATATAGTATGCATCAGTGTCATGTATGTAATTATCAGTATGGATATGTTGGATCCTTGAGCATTTATTTTTATGTTGTAGAAATATTCATTATGTTATGTTCATAGACGCAGATTCAGTTGTGTAGTTTAAGTTGAGTTATGATGATCTTTTTTCTAGTTATAGTTTCAGGAGATTGTTTATTAAGAGCAGACAATATTTATACTGTTTCTTTAGTTGCGCCTATCATTTGGATATGCATATTTGGATTCATGTTTATTTATGAGTTTAGAATGTTTGGTTAAGAGCACTTAACGTGTTTCATCTAGAAAGTGAAGTTTGAGTTAATCTGGTGGAGCCGACTGCGTGAAGCGACGCGTCTATCATCTTGAGTTGCATAGTTCTATTTGTGTTGCATGCTTAGTTTGGCTGATGGATAAATTGTTGAAGAGTTTGCTACAAGCCGATTGATCATATCTTTGGAGGAGGATACTTATAGCAGATCATTTGTGATCACCTTTAGTGAGAATGTGGAAAACATAGCAGAGCAGAATGTTTGATGTATTGGGCCAGTAAAGCTATATCATTCATCAGTTGAAGATCTATGTGAAGAAACAGAGAGTGTATACAATTCAATGGAACTGATCAAGACAAAAAGTCTAATTCACATTTCAATATCAGATATAGTGTATATCTGTGTTGTAGAAGGTTGCAACCTTCATCAATTGAGCAGTGTGCTCACGGACAATGTGTCCTCACCTCTAACAGGGTTATTTGTAAAAGACTCCTAACAGGGTCCAACCTTTGACCATGTCACTATACTTATTACATTATAAAGATCAACTTCTAACAGTGTTGTAGGATCTTCTAACAGGTATCATTATACACTAGTGCAGTTCTTTGTGGGTGCTAATTCCCACCGGGGTTTTTACCTATTTTGGGTTTCCCCATAACCAAAATTGTGGTGTTATATTGTTGTGTTTGTGCTTAATGTTATTCTATACTTAATTGGACAAATAATTGAATAGTGTAGATAACTGATTCACCCCCCCTCCCTCTCATTTATCTCTTGGGACTATTCCTAACAAGATCATGATCCATCATAGATACTCTCATCACTTGGTGGTATCCTGGAGTAGTGTAAGAACATAATTGTGAAAGATAAACTGACATCCGACTGACATGACTGACCTAGTCAATAGTTTATTATTCCTTGATTTGCTTGATTCTCTGATGCTTGATTATGTTTGGTTTCAGGAATGGATGACTCATATAAGACTGATCTTTCTGGTTTTAAGTGTATTTGTCACTATGTAAGACAATTGATTTGTTTGATTTGAAGATTGATCGATTGATTGATTGATTTTATTTTATTTGAATATAGATTGGATTGCTGATAAAGTTGAGTCATATGAGTCCATTGTTGATTTGTGAAGCTCATTATTTTGACCTTTGATTTATTGGATTGAATTTGATTTCCATTCATTTGTTGATAGATTGGATAATTGATAAAGCTAAGTCATATGATTCCATTGTTGATTTGTGAAGCTCGTGATTTTGACATTGATTGATTGGCTTTTGATCGCCATTCGCTTGTTGATAGATTAGATAGCTGATAAAGATGAGTCATATGAGTCCATTGCTGATTTGCGAAGCTCATGATTTTGACATTGATTGATTTTACATATTGGATTTCACTTGTTGATAGATTGGATAGTTGATAAAGTTAATTCATATGAGTCCATTTTTTATTTGCAAAGCTCATGATTTTGACATTGAATGATTTGATAGAATGGCTTTCGCTTGTTGATAGATTGGATCGCTGATAAAGCTCAGTCATATGAGTTCATTTTTGATTGGTGAAGCTAATGATTTTGACATTGATTGATTGGCTTGATCACCCTTAGTTTTGTTCATAACCGAGCTAGTTTTATTGCTTGATATTTTGCAATATTTGATATTTTTTATGATGATTGATTTTGTAAGGACATTTTTCTCTTTTTAGGATTTTTTTTTTTACTTTAGAATTGCCCTAGGTAGTCTGGTGGACCAGTACAAACCATGGATAAGTGTTGATGCTTAGAGGGGATTGTTCTTCTAAAAATAGCTTGGGTAGCTAGTCTTGCATGCGGTGAGCTCAAGCTTTGATCTTTGGATTTTATTGATGGCGAAGCAGGATTTTAACACTTGGCACCTGTTTACCAGGTTTTCACCAAGGTACCTACCTGATAGTGCATATTTTCTAGGTTTTCACTGAGAGAGAAATTTTTTTTATCTTTACTTTTCAATTTTTTTTTGTTGTCAACAAGGCGCCTATTTTCCAGGTTTTCACCAAGGTAACCTTCAGTATTTTTTTTATTTTTTTGTATTTTCTATAAATGTAGATAAGTGCCTTAACCTTGAGACCTCAAGCATAGAACCTCTTGAGGTGCATGCTATTGATGTAACCTAGGATCTTATCTCCTTATGATGTTGCCAGTCGGTATGCCCCACTATAGCAAGATGTGATAATGACATAAGTTCCTAGCCAGTTAGGCTCAAACTTTCCTGGTTTTACCCTTTCTGCTTGGTTCATTTGATTTTCCATAAGTACGAGGTCTCCTACCTCGAAGGTTCATGGTCTTACCTTCTTGTGATATTTCCTTCTAAGATGATTCTAATAGCCTTGTAAGTAGTTAAGTGCATTCTATCTTCTCTCATCCAATAATTCTAGTTCATTGAGTCTTGCTACTTTGTATTCTTCATCTTAAATGATGTTTTTCAATGAGATTCTTAGGGATGGGATTTCAACTTTGAGGGGTAGGAATGCCTCTGATCCATATACTAGTGAGAAAGGAGTTTCTCCTATGGGGATTCTCACACTAGTTTTGTATGCCCATAGTGCGGGACTGGGATGTAAATGCCAGTCTCGCCCTAATTCATTGACTATTTTCTTTAATATCTTCAGTATGGTTTTGTTTGTGGCTTCCACTTGACCATTCCCTTGGGGATAGTAGAACGAAGAGAAACACTGTTCAATGTGGAACTGCTCGCAAAGATCTTCAACATCTGAATTTTAAAAAGGTGTACCATGATCTACGAGTATGGTTTGAGGAACTCCATACTGACAGATGATATTGTTTAGAATGAACATGGAGATCTGCTTACCAGTGATGTAGCTGAAATGAATGGCTTCCACCCATTTAGTAAAGTAATCTATTACTATAATGATGTATTTGTGTCCATTAGAAGATATTGTTGTAATCTTACCCACTAGGTCAAATCCCCACTTAGAAAATGGCCATGGTGAAGTGATGGGATTGAGTTCTTGGGTTGGTACATAGATGAGATCTCCATGAATCTGACATTGTCTACACCTTTGCACATACATTTTGGCACATGTCTCTATTGTGGGCCAGTAGAATCCCATTCAGATGATCTTCTTTGCTAGGCTATTGCCACCTGTGTGGGCCCCATAAATTCCTTCATGTGCCTCATACAAGGCTCTCTGGGATTCCATGGAAGTCATACATCATGAAATCATTATATCTAGACTTCTTCTATATAGGGTACTAGCAAGAAGGGTGTACCTAGAGGCTTGGCGGATGAGTAAATTATTTTGGTTCCTAGACAAGTTGGGTGGTAGGACACTATTTTTGAGGTAGTTGTACATGTCATGGTACCATGGGGATTCAAGGCCAACAAGGACACACACTAACTCTGTGATAGGAGCTTGATGTGCTGGTATGATGAGTTGATCTACCAGAAAATGGAACTTGGTCTTGTTTCCTGACATGTTGATCAAGGATGCTATGGTATCCATCGCATCTTCTACTTTATTTTGAACTCTTGGTACTTGCTCAAATGCAATGAAATGGAATGAAGCCCGCGGCCTGTCCATCTGATCTATATATGGGATCAACTTCTCATCTTTTGTCATGTAGTCATTGTTTACTTGTCTGATGACCAGTTGTGAATCACCATAGAATTTTAGGTTCTTGATTCTCCATTGTATAGTTGTCTTCAGTCCGATGACTAGAGCTTCATACTCATCTATGTTGTTTATGCATGGAAAGTTGAGTCAGAAAGATTTAGGGATTGCATCATTAATTGGAGTAATGAGTACTATCCCTACTCCTACACTATAGTTTGTGCATGACCCATCAAAGTATAGTTTCCAAAGCTCCATCACTAGTTGTATTGTGAGAGTGGACTCATCAGGTAAGTAGGACACTATAGGATGATGATCCTATATGGGTTCCTCTACTAGTTAGTGTGCAATTACTTTCCCTTTGATAGATTTTCTGTCCATGGACTCTAGATCAAATTCTCTTAAGATCATCACCCATTTAGCGAGTTGCCCGGTGAGTGTTGCTTTGCTGAGTAAATACTTTACGAGATCAATATGTGCTATGAGCATGGTTTGATGGCTCAACATGTAATGTTGCAGCTTCTGGGAAGCAAAGACTACTGCAAGGCATGATTTTTCAATTGGTGATTAGTTGAGCTCATAGCCTACCAAAGTTCTGTTGAGGTAGTAGATATCTCTTTCTTTGCCTTGGTCATCATGTTGTGCAAGGAGCACTCCTAGTGTTGACTGAGTTGTTGAGATGTACAATGTTAATTTCCTTCCTTGAACGGGTGGCACCAATATGGGAGACTTCAATAGATAGTCCTTGAATATTTTTAATAATTGATCGCATTGTTCTGTCCATATGAAGGTCACATATTTGTGTAGTAGATGCTGGAATGGATGGCACTTGTCTACTAATTGGGCGATGAAACACCTTATGGATTGAAGCCTGCCTTGCAAATCCCTTAGTTTCCTTAGATTGGTTGGTGGTGGAATGTCAAGGATAGACTTGACCTTTTTTGGGTCTACCTCGATGCCTCGATGTGACATAATGAATCCCAAAAGATTTCCTGCGGTAATTCCAAATGCATAGTTTTTTTGGATTTAGTGAAACCTTGTATTCTTGTATTCACTCAAATATGGGTCCTAACACTTGTAGGTGATTCTCTCTAAGCATTGACTTGGCTAGTATGTCATCGACAATCTTCCATAATTTTGTGAATGAGATCATGGAAGATCATGGTCATATCCCTTTTTTATGTCGCTCCTGCATTTTTAAGGCCAAATGACATTACATTCCAGCAGTAAGCTCCCCAAGCACATGTAAATGCAGTCTTGTGTTGGTCTTCTAGTGCAATTCTTATTTGGTTATATCCTAAGAAGCCGTCCATGAGTGATAGCATCTAGTGTCCTGTTGTGAGGTCTACTATCATGAAGATATTAAGTAAAGGAAATTCATCCTTGGGAAAAGCTTTATTTAGATCTTTGAAGTCTGTACAAATGCAGATTTGACCATTATGCATGGTTACTAGTACTAGATTAGATATCTAATCTACATATGGGATTGGTCGTATGAATCCAACATCTAGTATTTTCTTCAGCTCTTCTTTGACAAGTAATGCGACATGTGGGTGCATCTTTCTCAACTTTTTCTTGACAGGTTTGGCATTTGTTAACAATGGTAGATGATGCAATACTAGCTCTGGATCTAGGCCTAGAATGTTAGAGTAGGACCATGCAAATTTGAATTTCCTTTCTTTGAAAGCTAATGAAATTCTCTTGTTCCTCTGATGTAAGTGATTTTGCCAAATAGATATTCTTTGGGTTCTTTTCATCACCTAGGTTGACCTCTTCTATTTCCTCAGCTAGTAATGCTGAATTTTCCTTTCTTAGGGGGAGGAGGTCACACTTTCCATCCTCTACAACCTCAATGAGGTTTTCACTAGAAGATACATCTTTTATTTTATTTTTTGTTATTTTTTGAGTCAGAAACCGCCTTACGGTTTTCACTTACTGACTGTTCTTTTTTTTCTTTTTCTTTTTCTTTTTTTGACTGGAAAGAGGAGCTTCCTCCCCAAAATAGGCTGACTTGTCAAGGTCAATAGAGAAACCTTCTTTGTGGTCCCTTGATGGCATGCCTTCTGTGAGTCCCATGAATTCTACAATGGATTCATCATTTTCAAAGGTATAAATTTTAGGTTGTCCTTTTTGATCCCATTCTATTAGTTCTGGATGTACTAGACAAAGGTCCTCATGGGGGGATGGCTCTGCTTGGGTAAACGAGAATACATTGATAGTGCCTACAAACCTAGAATGTGATATGGATGCACCACCTAAGGAATTTTTATCTATATGGTTGGTCCTCTATGGTCAATTGGTTGAACATATCCTCAAGGTGTATAGTGTTGACTAACCGAGGGGAATAGTCTAGGATGGTTGGTTCAGAATTATGGATGGATCTCCACTCATACTCATGGGAGTCGGTTGCACTAGAATTCTCTTTTGATGTCTCACTTTCCTTGTCATCTTGGATATCTTAGTTAAGGGTTAATCAGGAACAAGGAGTTTCCACTTTGGATGGCAACAGTTGTTGGAGTATATTGTTGATTAAGGCATGTTCTGGGTTTTGCCCCCAGTGTAACTCTGCACCTTGGTCTTTATCTATGGGTATGTCCTAGGTGATAGTTCTGGTTCTATGTTTCCCATAGCCTAAACCTCTCTTGTTTCTATGGTTTGGTGGTAAATATTGTTCCATTAGACCATGTTGTCTTGCCCCCAGACTAGTTGTACCATCATACCCAAATTTTTGCATCATTGTGAAGCTAGATCCATATGTTGATATGGGTATGTGAGCTTGAAGTGTTTCTTATGGGTCCTGATACAACCATGTGTTTAAAACTGGATCAAAGTGGTTCTCTTCCGCAATGTCCTCACATTTGACAAATGTGGTGGGTGGACATCTAAATAGAATAGGTTTTGGGGTTTCAATTGTTGTCACTGGTTATGGCATGTCGTATGATCTTGGACTTTGAGGCATGTTGGTGATGGTAAAATCTTCCTCATAGCTGTACTCATCACATCCTTTGTCTATAATGGATATCTTCCCCTCCCTTCTTGTTACATCCCTAGGAATAGAATTTGAGGTGGAAGAAATATTTTCCTCCTGGTTTGAAGGTACGTGATTGTTAGTACTGCTTCTGATGGTGTTACAATATTGAAATGGGTGGGATCTCCCTTAATGATTATTTTTTCCCCTGGTATGGGAACTTGATGCACTGATGATAGGTATAGGGTACAACTTGCATCTCATGGATCCATGGTCTTCCTAGTTGTAAAATCTAAATTTGGAAGGGTTTGAATGCCCTAGATCTCCTAAATAAGATTTATATAATGAAGGAAAATCCTATGTCCAAATTCAGGATATTACGTTTAATTATATTGATCAAAAGGATGGAAAAGAGCATGTAAAGAATGATTTGATAAGATGCCTACCTCATGACATAGAAGATCTGGAAAAACTCATTTTCTGAGTTCTGTAGACTGTTTCTGGAGATACTGACAGTTGATACCGAACCGGAACACGGAGACGGACAAAACCCAAAAATAATTTTCCGTTTTGATGTCATCTTATGAAAAAGGTCAACCCTGTACCACTTTTGCCAACTTGATCTGCTCAGCTCCAAAAGTGTCCCTGTTCGCACAGTCTGAAAGAAATCTGAAAAGGGTATCCAGATCTGGCCACGGATCTACAGTCCTGAACCTATACCTGATGTTTGTTTGTTTTTGGGGAGGGGTTTGCCTTGGTCAAACCATGATTTTGGAATTAACCTTTGAAATCAATAAAGTATGGAAAGCTAACAAGTAGTAGAATTGAATCTAATAGTGAAGCTATGATATGCAATAGGTATGCTAATGTAATTCAAATGTATGCCAATATGTAAGTATGAAAGCATGGAGCTTTAAAGACCATAAACCTTTATGATTGTATGCTTGGAATCCACCTTGGAAGGATGATGAAAGAGTCTTGAAGAGGCACCAAGGAT
>MU227291.1:1365188-1393858 GCA_018584345.1 Thuja plicata
CAGAAGGGGAGGAGGAGTATAGCATGTTTGAAGAAAATACGGAAAGTGAAGGAGAGGCAAGAGGCTTCTCTACTCCTAAAAATAAGAAAAGGGGTATTCCTAAAAAGAAGAAATCTAGCTATGAAGGCTCGGAAACTAAGGAAAGTGATGAGGAATGGGAGGTAGACAGTAGAAAACAAAAAGGAAAAATGAAAACTCAGAAGAAAACCCAGACTGCTAATTCGGAGACTGAGATGGAGATTGGGGTTGTTAATAAAAAGAAGAAATAGAAGAATGCCCAGATTGGGGATTCTGAAACTGAGACTGACAATGAAACTACTAAAAAGGAGGGTAAAAAAAGGAAAAGAATTGAGGGGAAGGATACTCGCAGAAATAATAACACTAGCAGGAAAAGAATTGTTCTTACCTCTGACGAGGAAGACAATACCCCTGATAAGAGGAAGACTAAGGATAAAGATCACAGAGAAAATGAAAAAGAGGACACTTTGATCAAAACTAGGGAGCTAAAGATTGATACTCAGAAGGGGGAAGATTTTCTGGAACAGAATAAAGATGTTGATTCTGGGTTCATGGATTATCTCGATAATATGGAAAAAGGGGATCATAATAAGAAAGACAATAAAGGTATTATCGAGGTTTTTTCTAGGTTGATTAATAATATGTTTAATGATCAGGTTATTTTTAAAAATCAAGTTGAGAAAACACAGGAGGACATAAAAATTCTCAACAGAATGGGGATTGGGGAAAAACCTGTGGTAGAGTGTCTTAAGGAAATGAAAGAAGTTGTTGGCAACTCCGAAGCTCAGGCTGAGTATGCCAACAAGGTGGAAACCATGGAGAAACAAATTAAACATATTAAAGACAGAATGGATAAGGATAACAAGGAGGAAGAAATTAAGAGTTTGCATAAAAAATTTAAAAGACTGGAGGCATCAGTTAAAAAAATAGGGGAACAATGTCTCATAAGCCTAAAAGCCTACTGCGGTCATGCACAAATTCTTATGGATAAACTAGAAAGGATCAACAAGGATAAAGGTAGTAGTATAGTGGAGAATACGGGACTGGGATCACGCACCAGAGCCAGCGCTAAGAAAAAGAGTCCTAAGGAGGAAAAAGAAACAGAGGAGCTGAAAACTTTGGTCAACAACATGAAAGTCATGGTCCTTAAAGCTGAGGAGCTGGTAAAAGAGATGTAGCTGCTCTTTTTGCTATCCTGGTTGGGTTTTTTTCTGTCCCTGCTGTCTTCTATTGTTTCTTTGGGACTTTTTCTATTCGGATCGTTATTTTTCTGTTCCTTCCTTTTATGGTGCTTAGGCATAGTTGTATCTATTTTTTACTGTTTATCTTTAAACTCTAGGTTGCAGGTCCTTGTAACCTGCTGAACTCTTTGGTTTTTTGTAAAGGTTTTGGGTCCTTGTAAAACCTATTTTTACTTAATCAGAACATATCCTCCTCCTAGGACAAATTATCAGTGAAACTACCAAACTCCCATGAACCAAATGAACACCATATCAATCCCACGTGGACAAAAAAAACCTCAAGCCCAGAATGTGCAAAAATGCATATTCATCCCTCTGGGTGAAGCCATAGATCTCATCTTCCACAGAATGGCTAAGTCCAATCTAATTATATACCCATAAACATAACCATTTAACGAATCAACACCAAAACCTGCGTGCAAGTACAAAGATAATGAATATTGTGACTACCATCATATTAAAGGATAGGCCACCATAAAGTGCATGAGGATAAAGAATTACATCCAAGACCTCATCAACCATGAAGAGATCACAGTAGATTCTCCTTCCCAATTGTCACCAAATACTGGCCTTCAATTCTATCAAAATGTATTTCCTGAACACAATTCTGATAAAGGACCTACAAATCTCGCTCAACCGTCAAACCAAGGGAAGGGAAAATAAGGAGATCATGCCAAATAAAAAGGACTATACCAGTGCATTTATTAACTATGACCAACTCATTGGTTTCATATCCCAAATCAAACCCTCAGTTAATGTAATTCATGTCAAAGGCACATATAGCCAGTGTGCAGTCACCACTCACCAAGGAAGAATATCTGTTGTAGGTGCTAATACTACTTCATCTGATAAAACACAATACAATCTATTGGAATGCCTAGGGAATACCCCTACCCTTATTTCCATCCTAGATCTCCTCCGCACTTCACCCATCCACCAATAAATATTTAATAAAGACGTACAAGAATCATATGTCCCCAGCGACATTGACCCTACCCAGTTCAAAAACCTTGTAGGACACTTATTCACATCTTGTGGGATCTCCTTCAGACCAATAGACATGCCATCCATCAAACTTGACCACAACCTTCCTCTCCACATCACCATCATGGTTAAATATTTTACCATCAATCGGGTCATGATAGATAATGGTTCGTCCCTAAATTTATGCACTTTAAATTTCATCAAATAATTGGGGTATAATGAAGCAGACATAATGAATGATGTTATTACTATCAAGGCTTATGAAAATCTAAAATGCACATCTGAATGTACCATCTCATTGTCCATCCAGTTGGGTCCAATAGTGCAAAACAAAATCTGCCATGTTGTTGATCTTGACCTCTCCTTGAACACTCTCCTTGGACACCCATTGATTCACTCTATGTAGGTCATTCCCTCCACCTTTCATCAGTGCATCAAATTCCCACACAAACGTACTGAAATCACCATCCGTGTAGATTCCCAGCCCTTCGCATGTTGTTGTGCATTGGAAGCTTCCTTCCCACATTCAACTCATTGTCCCATAATTAGCATCGGTACTTCCATTTCTAGTTCTTCCAGATCCTACATTAATCCAAAAACTATCCTCTCATCCAATCTCTCCACTGTCAAGATCAACAAAAAAGGTTGTGGTGAATATAGCATATCAGATGCATTCGCAGTTAGGGCCCTACCTATGGACCCAAACACACAAGGATGTCCATCCCATTAAGAATCACCCCAAGAAATAAATCCATAGCCAAACAAATTGGGCTCCTTAACATTCATGTCTCATGGCATCCTAAACAACAAGGAAATGGAACCTGACATCAACAGGTGGTTATATTGGGATCCATAGGCCCTGAATGAAAATATCCTTGGATATTTCAAAAATAAATACCCACACTCCCACAAGATAGCAATAGAGAGGTGGAATTACAAAGGAGGTGTCTTAGGCCACAAAGAGGGTGGAATGAAGGCTCCCATTGAGCCTCCCCATTTTCCAAGAAGTCAAGGACTAGGTTTTGGCCTCGACATGACTCAAGGCACCATTGAAAATAGTTGCACCTATCATAATACCCTTAGAAAATTGTGAGAGCCTAAAATGATGTCCTTGATGACAAAACCTTCTTGGGAAACTCTTTCCTTTGCCAACTTTCCATATACTTCATTGACCTTACCCTTTTTCCACCCCAAACTCATAGACTAGGACCAACCAAGCGTCATTCACATCGATGAATTACAAAGCAAGGATGCACTCCTAAGATTCATGGGAGTAATAGAACAACAATCTGACTGGGGGAATGATTCAGTACATGTATAAAAACTAGATCTTGAAGCATGCTTTGGGGAAGAGGAGGTCTTCAACTGCAAAAGTGAAAACAAAAAGAAAAAAATAAAAAAATGGATCTCTTGGTGAAAACCTCTTTGAGGTGCTCTCTGATGATAAAAGGGTAAAAACAAAGGGCGTATCTACTGGCAAAAACCTCTCTGAGGTGCCATAGGATGAAGATCCTCATTTTCCTCTCATCCATGATTACAGGCTTGAGCAATCATCCATTCTCATAGAAGCAACAAAGGCTGTCAACCTGGGTACAGAGGAGAATCCCAAAATTACTTACATTGCAGCATCATTATGAGAAGGTGAATAAATAGCCCTTGCTGCTCTCCTTCAGAAGTCTATAGACAAATTTCATGTTCCTATTCTCACATGCCTAGATTAGACCCTAGTTTAGTGGTCCACCATCTGGCATTGGATCTGAATATCAAACTAGTAGAAAAAAAGTTTTGAAAGATGCATCCCAAAGTAGCGTTATTGGTCAAGGTAGAATTAGAGAATCACCTTCAAGCTAAGATCATCTACACCATCAACTATTCTGAGTGGATCTCAAACATGGTGCCCATATTCATGACATATGAATCAATTAGGATATGCATAGACTTTTGGGATCTTAATAAGGCATGCCCAAAAGATTACTTTCCTCTACCAAATATTGACATTATAGTGGACCTCACCGCTAGACATGATATGTTGTATCTCATGGATGGTTTCTCTGGATACAATTAGATCCATATAGAAAAACAAGATCAGTAGAAGACAAAATTTACAACCCCCTGGGGTACCTTCTTCTATAATATGATGCCATTTGGCTTAAAGAAAGCGGGGAAAACTTATCAGAGATCCATGACCATTTTGTTTCGTGACATGATCCACAAAATTCATGAAGACTATGTGGATGACATCCTAGCCAAATAAATAAAAAGAGATCATCTAAATGTATTAGAGTGTGTATTTGACTGAATAGATCACTATGGGTTAATTCTCAACCCTAAGAAGTTTGTTTTTGGAGTCACATCAGGAAAGCTCTTAGGATTCATTATCTCAATAAGAGGCATAGAAATAGATCCAAATAATTTTAAGGCTATCATAGAAATGCCTCTGCCCAAAACACTTAAGAAATTATGTAGTCTACAAGGAAATTTTTAATCTGTACACTGCTTGATCTCTCAACTAGAAGATAAGTGCTACCCATTCACTCACCTATTACGAAAAGACACCAACTTTAAGTGGGATCCACTCTGCAAGAGAAGCTTCGAGAAAATCAAAGAATACCTCACAAGCCCACCCATTTTGGTACCACCAACACCAGGAAGACCTCTTATCTTGTATATCTATACAACTACTATGACATTAGGGGCACTCCTGGCTCAACTAGATGATAATGGAAAATAAAGATCCATCTATTACATCAGTCATACATTGGTAGGTTATGAGCTCAAATATTCACCTATGGAAAAAGTATGCCTAGCAGTGGTTTTTGCCGCTCAGAAACTTTTCCATTATATGCTAAGACATACAGTAAATCTCATCTCAATGGTGGACCCTCTCAAGTACCTATTATCCAAGACTACTCTCATAGGCCGCATGGAGAAATGGGTAAGGCTCCTAAGAAAATTTGACATCCAATTTATAGACAGAAAACTAGTCAAGGGATAAGTTATAGTGGATCAACTAGCAAAGGTACCTTTAGTGGATTCCTATCATTTCCTCATGGAATTTTTAGATGAAAATCTATGCATGGTCAAAGAACAACCAACCTGGAAGCTTTATTTTGATGGGTCTTACATAGCTCATGGTTCAAGGGCAAGAATACTCTTTATCACTCCTCAAGGTGACTACATCCCCAAATCATTCAAATTAGGATTCCCCTGCACAAATAACATTACAGAGTACAAAGCGCTCATCACTGGGCTCAGAATGGAAATCCAATAGAATATCACATAAATACATGTCTTTTGGGACTCACAACTTATCATCAAATCATTCCTAGATGAGTTTCAAACAAAGGATGACAAGTTGTTACCTTACAAAGAGATGGTCAAAAAAATGAAAGAACACTTCTTAAACTTACAAATCACCCAAGTGCCTAGATTAAAAAATAAGGTTGCAGATGCAATGACCACTATTAGCTCCCTATTGGAGATTCCTCAGGACACAAAGCAATATCAATTCTTGGTTGAGCGCCTTCATGCACTCTCTTATGAAGACATCAATTCTGAAAGGGTATGTATCTTGGGTGGTCCCTAGTCCCCATGGTACCACAACATCCATGCATATATAAAAAATGGTATCATATCCCCCACCTCACAAACACCCAATCTCAAAACCTCATTTGTAAAGCTTCCCGCTACACTCTCGTAGCCAATACCCTTTATCATTTGGGTTATCACAATGTTCTCTCTAGGTGTTTAGATGCAAACAAGACCACCCAGGCTTTACAGGAAGTACACTCTAGGATTTTCAGTGCCCACATGAGTGGCATGGTCTTAGCTAAAAAAATTCTAAGACTAGGATACTACTGGCCTACAATGGAGCATGATGCCTGTGAATTTGTAAAGAAATTCCTACCCTATCAACAACATGCTAATCTGATCCATGCTCCAATGCAAGATTTGCATCCCATTGCACCCTTGTGGTTGTTCTCTTGTTGGGTTTTTGACCTTGTTGGTAAGATCACCCCCTATCCTCATAAGGACACAAGTACATTATCACAGCTACTGAGTATTTCAAAAGATGGGTTGAAGCGATCTCGCTCACCCTTACTACTGGTGTCCAAATATCCAAGTTTATCCTCTATCACATTGTCTTTCACTTTGGCATTCCTTCCACCATCTTCACAGATCACGGTATGCCATTCAAAAACCAACATGTAGAGGATCTATGTGAATGCCTCCATGTCCACCATCACTTCTCTAGTCCATATTTCCCCAAGGTAATGACCAAGCTGAGGCAATCAATAAAACCCTCCTCAAAATCCTCAAAAAGGTTGTTAATGATACTGGTTGAGACTTGAACCTCCAAATCAATCCTGCCCTCTGGGAATATTTCACTTCCTATCACACTCCCCAAGGTACAACTCCCTATTCACTTGTCTATGGGGCTAAAGTCATCTTACCAATCAAGGTTCAAATACCATCATTGTGTGTGTCAATCAAGAATCTGATCATAGATGAAGACTACCGTGTGGCACGACTCATGCAACTAGACTTGTTAGAAGAAAAATGCCAACAAGAATATGACCACCTAATTGTTTATCAAAATTGGCTCAAGAGGAGCTACAAAAATAAAATCCACCCACAGAAATTTTAGGTAAGGGATCTAATCCTCAAAGATAATCAAAACGTAGGCACAGATTGAGAAAAGAAAGGAAAGTTTGAGGTCACCTGGTTAGGGCCTTACATTAGCAAAGCATTCTTTGTCTCTGGGGCATATCAACTCTCCACTCCTAAAGGAGAACCCCTGAATGACCCCATCAACATCATTCACCTAGGGCACTTCTATGCCTGAAGGATGGTAGTATATCCTAGGCATCTAAATAAATCCATAAGAGTACAAAAAGTCCCAAAAAAAATCATTGTCTTGGTGAAAACTTGGTAAACAGGCGGCTCGATGATAACAAAACAAAGAAAAAAAATCAAAAAAAGAAAAAAAAAAGTAAAGAGAAATAAAATCGTCCAACGGTCAAAACTTGGCAATCAAGCACCTTGGAAAGGTATGTGTGGTGAAAACATGTTAAATAGGCATCATGCATGATGGAGTGTACTATTATTTATCAAAGTCTCCTCTCAACCTGCCTCATCCATCCATCCCAAATTGAGCTATCGTTGCTAACCTCATGTTCCCTGTGTGTTCCACATATCAAATACAATGGTTACAAGATCAACTTCATCCTATCCTTTTGAGATTTTGTACATATCACGTGTATATAACCACTTGGTTATTATCATATCAAGATACCTTCATGTCCTATCCCACCATCCTGAGCTTCCCCATGTCAACTTTCCCAAATCGCTTCACCTACCCGTTCCTCTCATAGTTTGTCCACTGAGTTCGTCAGATAGGGTGACACATGCAAAAATACAGGTTCATTATCCCACATCACGTTTCATACAGTCCACCTCACCAGGTCACCTCATCACACCAAACACATCCCTTAGTAGGAACCTTCACTACATTTGTTACATCCCATTTTTCATGCATCTTTACATCCATTGGCTCATCCACTAAACTATATTTATCCATCGAGTATTGACATACATTTAATTCATTTCATTTTAACATTGCATTAGCTACATTCATTTTCATCTACATTAGTTCATTTTTATCTATTTCATTAAGCTCATTAGATTCATTAATTACATTCATTTAAGTTCATTTTAATCCATTTCATTAATCTCATTAGATTCATTAGTTACCTTCATTTCGTTCATTTTAGTCCATTTCATCAAGATTCATTAGTTACATTCATTAATTCATTTAGGTCTATTAATCCACTAGTCACTTCCAATTGCAGGCATTGACCGTTAAGCTCCTTACATCCTGACTTTTAGATTACATTTAGTTAATGATCTATTTACCCTCACATCATATGCATATAAAAAGATAAAAAAACCCACATCCTGCACCACATATATACATTATGCATCATAACTCATCTAAACATCACATCCCACATTAGTTAAATCACATAGCATATAGATCATAAAGGAAATGCATCACATCCTATACCACATACATACATTATGCATCATAACTCATCTAAGCACCACATCCCGCATTAGTTAAATCACATAGCATATAGATCATAAAGAAAATGCATCACATCCTGCATCACAAAATATCAATATGCATATCACATCAAATCATATCTAATCACATCCTGCATCACAAAATGTCAGTATTCATATCATATCAAATCATATCACATCCTACAA
Organism: Thuja plicata; assembly: GCA_018584345.1. Classification (NCBI taxonomy): domain Eukaryota; kingdom Viridiplantae; phylum Streptophyta; class Pinopsida; order Cupressales; family Cupressaceae; genus Thuja; species Thuja plicata. Next base: position 1,373,705 of record MU227291.1, read on the forward strand.
CATGAGAGTCAGTATCCACATAAGTATATAAAACACATCATAAATGCATCACAAATAAACCACCATCATAACACCATCACACTACATATAGATTCCATCATCATAAAATCATATAGAATCCATCATCATTAAATCATATAGAGTCCATATCCAAAATACACAAGTCCATCATAAATAAAATGTAACAAAATGTACCACAGTGTCGCCATACATGTACATCTAATCCAAAAACTAAAAACAATTGTGATACTAATATGCTAACTCATGGGGCAAGCTGTGAAGGACCATCATCTCCCCTGGTCTCGGTGGGTGACATGGCATACCCACTAATCCTTGCGAGGCTCTTCTTGTACTCTGTGACTGAGTCTTCTCTGTGTATGAGGGTTGTCATCGATCCTCGGGAACTACCTCATAATATAGGGCCCTATAGTGGGCTGCCTCTCTGGATGCCTTGGCTGCATCCCTATGTGCAACAAAGGCCTTTATTAGTACCTACCTTATCCCTCCTATAGTCGCAACCTGTCGAGCTATATCTCACTTGGCCCTATAAGTATTGGCATGTCTCCTTGCCTCATCCCTCTCTACCATCAATTTGATCACCTGCTTAGTGTCCCGGTCAATCTAATCTATCAATGCCCCCAATCTGTGCTCGCAATCTTCTCACATCCTGTGGCACTGCCTCCCTATGGATAACTCCCTTGCATCCACCCAAGCCTACAATATATCCAATGCACCATGTGCACTATCTTCCCGTACTATCTCCCCTAATAACAGTACCTATACATGGGTCAGCTCTGTCTATACGCTACCCTCAGATGCCTGCATTTTTGTCAACAACCTCTGTACCCATCTCAGCTCTATCTGCAATTTGTCTCTCTCTATGATGATAGTATCATGAGCCTCCTAAGAGAGATACCCTTTTGGTCCCTTTACCTGTAATGACACCTGAGGTTCTTATACATGCCCCCTATCCTTGTTCATGTCTTGGTGTTTGTAGGTTCTGCAACTGTACATCAGGCCTGACACGTACCTAATGCTCTGATGACTAAGGTTCTCTCCTATGTCTCCCCTGGCTGATGATGACTCTAGGACATCCTCCACTGCAATCTCATTATCTATATTTATCTCTCTCGTCTACTGCTCATGTGCAGCCACCTGTGCTAGATCTATCGTAGTGGCGTGTGTGCGGCCCACCAGGTCGCATAATATACAGTAGTCCCTACATCATCCATGTCCATTTTGGCCACCTAGTCTATCTATGCCAATGTCCTATAGGTGGTCTTAACTATTAGGGAATCTATGTATCTTCCTTAGAAACCCACCTCCCTAGTCACATGAGGATGCAGGTCATCCTCTACCACCATCCACTGCTGCAACCTAAACTGTCTCATCACTTGAGAGGGCCTGTACCTATCTATCTGATGGATCATCCTCCCCAAAAGATAGTAGTCTATCTGGACAAAAGAGAGGTATAAGAACTCCTCCCTCTCATCCTTAATCCCTATCTACAAATCCATCATCCCCCATGCCTCGCAGGCCCTGTATGGTGTCCAACTAAAAAATTGGATCTCATCTAGCAGTCTCCTCTAGTACCTTGTATGCCCTTCTAACGTATCATAATGGAAGCCTATACATGTAGGTGTATAGCTCCCCTAGCTGGAAATCCTCCCATAGTCATAGTGGTCAAAGCATTGCAATGTGTTTCCCAACCCACACTAATAGTAGTCACCCCAGTCCCCAGGTTGTGTACCTTGCGGTAGACAGACATGCAAATTGTGGTATAACTTCTTGAGCATCACATAGCCCCACAAGTAGGTAGTCCCTAGCTCAAGCATCTCCACAAGAACCCTATCCCACCCTATCCCAAACCTATTTCCTAATAAGTCATCCAGCATCCTCCCCTAATCAACCCAACAAACAATAATGCTAGCCTCCTCATCCTCCAATCCACAACTGGCTGCCATGGCATCTAGGTCCTATCTCATGGGATCCTCCTCATCAGCCGCCTAAAGGCTAGCTACATAGGGTGCTTGTTTTCCTCTATCCTATACTAGGGCATGGGTCCCTATATCAGTATCCTAGGTATTTTCTACATGTCCTCTAAGGTTTTAGTAGCCTCTCCAATAGGAAAATGGAAGGTGGTAGTGTCATTGTGCCACTGCTCTACTAGTGCGGTAATCATCCCATTATGTGCCCATAGTCGAGGTCATTGGGGCACATATTCCAAACCCATAGCTAAGATGAGTCCCCACTTAGCCTTCGTCAGCTTCCTCTCCAGCTCCATGGTCGGTGGCCAGTGCTCCCTCAAACTAAGTGGTGGAAACTGCTCCTGCAGATCAATTCCACAATCATGTCATCCTTCTTTTTCTATGCCAACCCTCCCAAAAATGGGGCATCACATGCCTAGGTTTTTTACTAACCCACCCAAAGCCCCCACCGGTTCCTCTCATTTCTCTATCCCTTGGCATCTTCCCTTTTTCATATAGACACCGGTCTAGGCGTAGATGCTGCTTCATGCAACGATATCTCTGATTTCCTATCCCTGACCCACATCTGCGAAAACGTGGATCTGGGTCTGGCATCTTCACAGACGTTGGTCAGGTACCCCCATCTACACAGATGTAGATCTGGGGGTTAGCATCTATGTAGATTTCGGTACTGGAACTGGAATCTCCTATTTGGGCCCTATTCATACCCTCCTTAATGCCTGACTACCCACCCTAAAGAAATAAAAACTTTGACAAAATTAAATGCAAGTTCATGGTTTCACTACTCACTATCATCGGCTACTCTACGGGTCATCCATGGATCCTCACACGCTCTCCAAGCTACCCCTTCAACCTCTCCTTAGCCATTTTTTTCTCTTTAGATCTCTTTTTCTCTTTTATCACTATTCACAAATGACCTAATTTTTCCCCCCTCGCCCTACTTATAGCCCCCGTTCCTTCCAAAATTTTCCCTACCCCGTGCTGCTAACCTATTTTCTCTTGAGATTTGTTATCATGCCTATATATTTCCACACTCGTCATCCCTTTGTACATCCATAATGCATAAAAAATAAATAAAAATAAAAAAAATTGCCAAATTGCAAAAATTCAAAAATCACGCAAAAATTGCAATAAATCCAGCCTCCTACCTTAACCACTCACTGTGCAACATTCACTATTCCTCTCTTCACTATAATTCCATATTTTTTACTCCCCCTCCCCCTCCCCATCACCTTGGACCTCACTCATCCTCCTACACGTCGCCTAGACATAGTGACTGCAATAACCTATTTCCCCAAATCAGTTTCGATACCAACTCTCCTCGTTCCTCATTCTATTATAGCTTTTTCCAATGATTATCAAGTTTCACAAAAAATAAAACATGGCTTGGCCAATTAGGGTGTATCCTCCCTGCGTCATCTTATTAAATCCTCCATAACACAATCTTGTTCATAGAAAGAAATTTGGACTAAATGACTAGTTGGTCATTACCACCCTGATCTTCTATATCTTGGTGTGTTGTGACTGGTAAATGTTTATACATGTGTCTTTTTTAGTATGATCTTTTTGTTGGTAAATTTAGCACATTTTTGTCAATAATATCATTTGGGTAATGCCTGACTTCCTAGGGGCAGGGTCTAGTACATGTCCATCAATTCCTTCAACTAGAATTGGAGGTACTCCGTCTCCCTTTGATCGTCATTGCATTGGTGCCCTCCTCTCAGCATAATCTCCATCTATTCTCCTAAATTTTTCATCATCTATCTAACACGTCCAGTCCACGCAAAGGAACTATGTCATCCATGTTTTCTAAAATCTGATGCATACCTCCTCTTGCAATATCAAACCAGGTTGTGTTGTCCAATATTAACACAAATGGATCCCCAAGTCCTGTTAACTGCATTTCCAATCATCAAATAATGCATTTACATTCATGCTTGAATCTTGCATTGTGGAAGGCCTCTATTTATTAACTTCTCTCCCCTTATCCCTTATCCCTTGTCCCTTGTCCCTCCTCCATGTTGCATCCTTTTTTTTTGGAGAAAATCCCACAACGCATCCTTTGTTGCATTCTTTTATCGAGGGGGCACAACCTCAGACCGTCGTCGCTCCAGCACGACTCCTAGAAACCCTACTTTATCTAGGGAAACTTATTTTCTTGTCGTTGATGCAATGCCACTTGCATCGCCACGTCAAAGAGGGGAAAAATGTAGACGTCAAAAAATATTAATTTAATTATTACTTACATTATATTCATCTAACTATTTAATTTAATCAATTAAATAGTTTCATCCTTAGTATTTACATACAATCTAAATACTATCCTAATGTATTTTATTTAAATAAGTTTCCTCACAATTCTTCTTTTAATAAATTTATATTTATTTAAATCCTCCATATTCCTAATTCCTCTAAACCAAGATTAAATTCAAATTTAACTTGAATATTTAATCTAAGCCTAGCCTAAAGACCTTTTAATCCAATCTAGAGGCCTAGCCTAATCCTACTCTACTCCTACCCTACCCTACCCTACCTATTCCTCCTAATAAACCTACTCTCCCACTTAAGCACACACTAATTACACTTAAGGTTTGATTCCTAACCTTTTTAGCAATAATGGAGTGCTCACACATGTGTGAGAAAATAATCCCAAGAGAGCCACCCAAATCTCTTAATGTCTCTTACAACCTTTTCCCCCACTCCTTTCTCCAAGGTTTATGACACGTGTGAGAAACCTTGAACCTCACAAGGTATTTAATGCTAAAATTGACTCCTCTTCTTAGCCTATGTGTCTCCCATGCGGATCTTATGTGGATGTCACATAGGTGCCACCTCATCCAAGCCTCTACCCTCCCTCCAAAACTATATAAAAAGAGGGCTTCTCCTTTTGCATTTCATCTCTCCATTGTGCATTTTTATTATTCTAGAATCGCTTTAGAGTTTCATTTCTAGTTTCATGATTTTGTGCTTAAATAGATTAGAAATCACATTCTTGGATAATCTTGGTAATGAATATTAGTTTCTTGTTGTATTTTCATATCATCTTCATAGCATAATCATCATCTTTGAGAAGGATTTGAGACTAGTTCTTCATACTAGCTCTTGAATCTCTTCTTCTTTACCAATCTTGCATTGATAGTTGCATTTCATTGGGGATTCTTCCATCTTGTGTTTGAGAGAGCACATCTAGATCCAATCTAAATAATCAAATCAAACAATTAGAATAGGTTGCAACACTTGTTTTTAGCTTAATCTAATGTTATGAGTATTTCTTGTTTCTTTCATGCCTATTTCATGTTTTGAATCTTTTCATGTGCTAACTCACTAATATTTGCATGTTTGAGCTTGCTCCTAACAGATTGAAGATTTCCTCATACACAAGTACATAAAAGGGAAAGTTAATAGAGTGGTAGACACCCTTAGCAGAAGAAGGCACATTTCTTCTATTTCTACCTCTAGGAAATACCTTAAATATGAGGTGTTACAAGACCTTCCTGGAGATGACCATTATGAGATGGTCAAATCAGCTTTGCACATTGATCCATCTAACTACCATTTTGATAAGTGCAGTTTTGATAGTGATGGTATTATGAGATACCAGAACTGAATCTACATTCCCGACCGAGAAGGGATAAGGAAGTTGGTAGTGGAGGATATGCAATACACGCCATTTTTGGGTCACCCAAGGGTAAATAAGATGTTTTCCCATTTGAGGTCATTGTACTTTTGGCTAGGGATAAAGTGTGATGTGATAGCTTTCACAACCCAATGTTTATAATGCCTATGAGTCAAGGCTAAGAATGTCCACCCAACTGGACTACTTTATCCACATGACATTCTAGAATACAAATGGAAATTCATTAGTATGGATTTTAACCAGGGATTACCCATGACTAGACAGAGACATGATGTCATTTTGGTTGTATTTTATAAACTAACCAAAGTGGCTCACTTCATTCCAGGGAGTTTGAGAGATAGATTCTTGGTTTTCGCCAATAAATTTTTGTAGGAAATATTTATATTTCATTGTGTGCTAGAGACTATTATATCTAATAGAGATACATGGATGACATAAAGGTTTTGAACAACCTTGAATGCTTCCTCAGGAACATGTCTAACTTTTAGCATTGCTTATCATCCTCAGATAGATGGGAAAACTAGGAGAGTAAACCAGGTGATAGAGGATTTTCTCTGGATGTACTGCATGGATCAAAAATAAAAGTTGGAAGAACTCCTTCCCTTGGTAGATTTTGTGTTTAATAACTCTTACCCTACTTCTTTGGGTATGAAATAGTTTGAGGCACTTTATGGGAATAAGTGTCGCACACCTATCAGTTGGGACGGAGTTGAGGAAAAAAATATTATTGGTCCTGAAATGTTGAAAGATATGGAGGAACAAATGAATTTGATTTGAGGTACGCTGAAAGAGGTAGCTGATCAACAAAAGAGTTATGCAGATAAGAACTGCACTTTCAAGAAGTTTCAAGAAAGGGACAAGGTGTTCTTGCATGTGAAACCTCACAAAAGGCTCGATCTCTTTTGGGAAGTCTTAAAAACTTGTGCCAAGATATGTGGGTCCCTTTTATGTGTTGGAGGTTATCAACCCCGTTGCTTAACGACTTTCTCTACCACCCGCTCTAGCCCAAATCCATAATGTCTTTCATGTATCTATTGGCAAGTGATGCAATTCTGGAGTAATATGATACACTTGAGGGTTTTCATTTATGGAAACACATTTGGAATGATGATAGCTTGAAGTTGTTTATAGTTTTGGATATACAAATAGCAAAATGACTAAGTATAGTAAACAGAAATACAAAGTATAACAGTATAGTTTTGGATAGCGAAGACAATATATGATGCATGGGGAGATGCCATCTTAGAGGAAAAATTTTTGGAGTATGTATGACCTTCTAGTAAGGTCACTTGAGTTTTTGTGATTATCACAGAGAGTTACAGTATCTTAAAGTCATGCGAAGAAAAAGAAATAGGGATATAGGGCAGGTGAACTATCACGATGATTGAGGGAGTATGTCGTGGACTCCTAGCATGCTAAGCTAGATTGTGATTGTGGATTACCTATTCTTTGGTAGTATAAGATCGTCGACTTTGTATTTATTCTTTGAGTATATATTACTTCTATTTTTTAATGTATTAAAGATCCGACTGAATTATATATATATATATATATATATATATATATATATATGAAGAGCTTTTCGTAAAGCAAAGTAGACAAGTTATGAGATAATATGAAGCAGATGGAATACATGGATGCATTGTCATGTAAGATAGATGTGATCTAAAACTAGAACTATCTAAGCATAGCTGAAGCTTGTAATGTTCACTACTGAGAATTAATTATAACATAACTATTTCTAATTGTAAGATCAGTGTGCTTAGTATACCTTTAACAGGGTTTTGTATTCCCCTAACAGGGAAAAGTACTAATGCAATATTCAGCTCCTAATAGGGATAGATCTCCTAACATGGACACTATACTTTTAGTGAATATTTGTGAGTACCATTCCCACTGGGGTTTTCCCTTAGCTAGGGTTTCCTCAGTAAAAAATCACGGTGTTATGAGTTATGTGTTGTGTGCTTATTTTCTTTTCATTTAAGTAATTATATGGTTAAGTTGGAATTTATTAAGTTCATGTTTAAAGTGTTGTAATACTAATTCACNTGTTTAAAGTGTTGTAATACTAATTCCCCCCCCCCCCCTCCCCTTTAGTATTACTTAATCCTAACAATTGGTGTCAGAGCTTTTGGCCCTTGGAAAGAAAGTTTAACAAATTTAGGGAGATCAAGATGGATTCTGAAAGCTTGGAAGAAAACTTTTAATTAGCACTTGAACTTCTTGACAAAGCTAAAGAAGAGAATGGTGAATTGAAATTAAAATTAAGAAGAGCAGAGGGATTCATTAAGAAACTAAAAGAGCAGCTTGGAATTTCCAAAAGTCAAAGACAAGATCTTATGGTTAAGATAAAACAGGATTCAGACAATGATAATTCATATCAAATAATGTAGCTTGAGAAAGAGAAAGATACCTTAAAGCTTGATTATGAAACTACTTCACTACAAATGGATAAAGAGATTCAACAAGAAAATGATGCTAAGAAAAAAATTGAAGAAACCTTGAACGATGCTAATATTGAGATAGGACAAATGAAGGATAAACTTGAACACTACAAGAACACGTATCTGGTATTAGAGAAATACAATCAGATCATAAAAGGAGAACTTGTTGAGGCAAAGAATCATATTGAGAGACTTCACATGAGTAGTAACTTGATCAATGACTAAAGAGACAGATAGAAACCTAAAAGAGACATGACTAGTGTTGTCTTCAATGAAGTTGAATGTTCAAAGAATCAAGAAGGAAAATATGATGTGAATATTGATGAAGATAGACCTACTCTTGAAGAACCTAAAGAACAAATCAGACCTTTCAGAGGTAGATGTTTAGATGTAACAAGGTTGGACACATGAAGAGAGATTGTAGAGGTAAAGCCCCTTTCAAACCTTTTTTTGGTTATTTCTTTAACTGTTATGAATCTGGGTACAAGAAAGCTAAATGCAGGAAACCTAATCAATCAAGATACAAACAAGATTACATTAGTGAAGAGACAATAACCAAGACAAAATGTCATAAATGTAACACCCTTGGGCACATTTCAAGGTATTGTAAGTTACAGGTTAATCAGAATAGATCACCTCCTATATGCTACAAATGTAACAATCCAGGGAATATAATAAAGTTTTGTAGGTACAATAGAACTAACAATAGAAGAGGACCACCTCCTGTGGTTATAAAGAAGAATACTGGAGATACTAGTAAGAGTCTTGTAGAGTACATAAGTGAATTTGAGAGTTGTTTCAAGAAAACTGAAGATATCAATAGTAATAAGGTATGGAAGATAAAATAATCTAGTGAGGAAAAGGTTTAGGGAGAGTCAGTAGATGCTACTGTGTCTTCGCTAGGTGCTAACATTGATAAATAAATCTAGATGGTCAAGCATGGCCTTAGCGGAAGCATTGGAAAAATCCATCAGAAATCTATCCAGCCCCTACATTTGAGGAGTAAGATCTTGCAATCTTAGGGAGAGTATGTAGAAATTTTTTGGAAAATTTATCTATGATCACATAGTTCTATATATCTACATACTATGATCACTAGATTGCTACTCGACTAGCTTATGTGCAGAAATGAGTTTATTGGGAACTGCGTCATTTTTCACTCAATCAAGTATAAGGAAAATTGAAAGAACATAACTGAACATCATTTGCAGAGCAGAGCCTAAGGAGAAAAAGGTCTTGAGAAGAAATAGAGCTGGAGCAAGTGTATTGAAGAGTTTGATCAAAGAAAAGATCTCGCATTTCCACAGTAAAAATGTATTTAGATCGATTGTGGTGCCTTTGAAATGGATACACCTATTATTTTGATGTTGCAGAGAGACCTAGGTACAAATTCAAGAAACACCCTTTCAAATCTACTGAGGATGACCCCGAAGGCGCATTTTCTCAAACAACCTACGAAGTTTTACATGTCAAAGATATTAGGGCATATATACATTGTAAGTTTGAATCTTTGGGAGACGAAGAAAGTGCTACAGAGATGGAAAAGATGATAAGTGATGATACAAAGATGAAAGATGAGTTCACACACCTCAATAACGTAAGCATTATTAAGATAACTAAACTTCACAACTTTGACAAAGAAGAATGGATAAAGATTATCTTGAGCAAAGTTCATGATCAATTCATATGGCTTGGAGATTAGCCTGTGAACATCTGTAATGACTTAATTCATGCCATAACAGGATTGGACAATACTAGTATAGTACCTGTTGCTTAGAAGAATACTAAGAAGATCGTAGAAACTCTAACACATTCGTAGTGGGAAAGGAGAGCGATGACGGTAAATGATGTGTTCCAACAGGATGTAAGATTGATTACTATAATTTTGGGCTATGAACTCCATTATAGCAGCCGACTAAATTCTGTATGAGCAGGTGTAATCTTAATGGCTTATAAGATGGTGAAGGAAAACATCAAGTATAATAATGCGAAGTCTTAACACAACAATTCTTGGAAAATGTAAGGAAGATTAAGAAGGACAAGTCTAAAGGATTCAAATTTGGATCTTTGTTGATACACATCTACATTCACATTGTTGACAAATTTCCTGGTATGTATCCTAGAGCATGGAAAGAAAATATACCTACTGGCATTCAGATTTCTCAGAGATATAAGAGACAGAATAACACATGGGTAGATGGTTAATTGTTTGCTATGATCAAAATCCTACAAAGAGAGATGAAGGAAAAGGAAAGAATTCTAGAGGCAATAGTAGAAAAATACAAGCACTCAATCTGTTTCATGGTTGAAATTGATTGTGTATTCTTTGAGGCAATTATACCTAGAAAGAAATGGTGCTATCTACTAGGCTATGAGGTAAGTTCCAAATTTCTAATAATGCAAGTAGAACACATTTTAGCTTCAGAAGTTGATTCATCAGAGGAGAGATGAGGAACCTGTGAAGAGAATTTAGCAAATATTAGAGAGGAGAATACTAGAGCATCAAGGAAGAGGTAAATAGAAAATGTAATAGATGAATTGGCAGCCAAGGCTAGCATATCCAAAGAGAAAATGAAAGAATTGAGGAAGAAGATGACAGAGAGATCTTCTGGGTTGGCAAGCACTACTAATGCATCCCTTTCACATCCAGAAGTTGTGTAGATAGTCAGGCCACTTTCTACTGTGATAGATGTAACTACACCCTCAACACCACAAAAGACATCATAAGAAGAGACAACAAAGCTAGTACCTAGAAGAAACACAAGGTCCACTAAACTGGACTCACCTCCTAAGGAATAGAGGACAGAAGGAGAAGAGAAGATAGTTGAAGAAAAGACCACTAATGTGAGACAAATTTGGAAGCTAGATATGAAAATGTTGGAGAAGAGGATTATTGAGCAAGGGAAGCTTGTTTCATTGAAAAAATACTATAAAAGGTATGAGGCATCTGACAAACTTCTGATTAAAGACATAGTTATTAAACATTTACTTATGTTTAAGAAAAATTTGTTAGAGATAGAAGGTAGTATACCTGAGGAATTGTATGAGAAACTGGAGATAAGGAAGCAATTAGCATAGAAGGAAGATGAAGTGATTAGAGAATAAGAAATTGAAGGCATCTTTCCTATTGTATCTGTCAAAGAAATGCAGAAGATATTGAATGAAATTAAACCCCTATTGAGAACCAAAACAAGACTAGTGAAGATAATGGGAGGAAGATATGATGAAGTTACCGAGGAGACACATAAAGCTATAGAAAAAGTCTTAATGTGAATTGAAACTTAGGACATCTCACCACCTAAGGGTCCTAAGCCCAAATCCATTGAGAAAGGAGAAACATCAAGGAAAGCTGAGATAAAACTTGATAAACCAATGAGAAAAGATGCTAGTCAGTATGTAAGTACTCTGAAGCAACGAGATTTTTATGTTTTTTGTGTACCTATGTCATTGGACACTTTTCAAGTTGTGAATGGCGCCTTTGTGGAGAATACAGACATTAGAGGAATCAATGACAAGGATATGACAGAGAAAGAAATTCAGAAAGAAAAAATTGATGCAACAGTGGAAGATACAGTGATTAAGGTTGAAGTTTCTTCACCTTTATTGTTGACAAGTGGAGACAAGTCTTTGATCACTGACATTGAGAACATGGATGAGGATGAGTTGATGAAGTTCACCTTCATCACATTTAGTAAAGCTAAAGAATGATCTGAGAAGAAAGGAAAGAAGAAGACTAAGGTAATGACAAGAGAAGTTAACACTTTGAACAAACTACTTCTAGAAACTATTGTTTTTCAAGGAAAAGATGATGCAGAGAACTTGAACAAGGCACTAGATGACATTGACAATCACTATGAGTCTTTAGAGAAGATCATAGAAGAGAAGACTAAAAAGAAATATCTCACAAAGAAATTGGAGGAAGTGTGCAAGTCTATTTCTTAGGACTTGGGCATACTGAACAAGACCACATCAGAGGAAAAATTTTGTGTCACACAAGGAAGGAAGTTGTACAGTTACTGTATCAACCCTATCAGACATGTCAAAAACCTTGAGCACACAGTAGCCAAGGACAGATCTATTTTGGATAAGTTTATGGACAGCTGTGAGACCTCCTGACAATCTGTATTAGAGTTAGACAGGGAGGTGTCCAAGATTTTGGATAAACTGAGTTTCCTTGATACTGAAAGAGGGAGAGTTATGACAAGATTTGGTTTAATGAAGATTCTAATCACTCCCAAGCTATCAATTCTTGAGGTCCATATCTCTGACATGGAGAAGACAACACAGGCTCTTACAACAAATATGCCTATTGACTTAAAGGCAGCAGAGACCTCTTCATTTTCATTGAACGGATTGATTCATGTAAGTTAGATTTTGGTGAAGACCTGGACAAAGGAAGTGAAGATCTTGGAAGACTCTTTCCGAGATGTATTAAAGATGGTCTAATTCTCTGGTAAGAAGTCTGGTACAATTTTGATGCATTCTACATTTTTGTATACCTTTGCCATTGAGGTCAAACTGGGAGAAGAGAAGAAATGAAAAATGGATATATGTAAAGAGAAGAGATGAAGAAGAGATGAAAATGTACAGATATCTTTTTGGTATTGACACTTAGTCATTTTTCACTAAGTGTTGCCATCAATACCGAAGGGAAAAATTGTTGGCAAGTGATACAATTCTAGAGTGATATGATACACTTGAGGATTGTCATTTATGAAACACATCTAGAATGATGATCACTTGAATTTTTTTATATTTTTGGATAAACAGATAGAAAAATGACTAAGTACAGTCAACAGAAATACATAGTATAACCATATAGTTTTGGACAGCGAAGACAGTATATGATGCATGGGGACATGCGAGCTTAAAGGAAGACATTTTGGAGTATGTATGACCTTCTCGTAAGGTCACTTTAGTTTTTATTATTATCATAGAGAGTTACAATATCTTGAAGGCATGTGAAGAAAGAGTAACAGGGATACATGGCAGGTGAACAGTCGCAATGATTGAGGGAGTATGTCGTGGACTCCTAGCATGCTAAGTTGGATTGTGATTATGGATTACCTATTCTTTGGTAGTATAAGGTTTCCGACTTTGTATTTACTCTTTGAGTATATATTAATTTGATTTTGTAATGTATTAGAGAGTCGATTGAATGATATATATATATGAAGAGTTTTTTATAAAGTGAAGTAGCCAAGTGATGAGATGATATGAAGTAGATGGAATGCATGGATGCATTGTGATGTAAGACAGATGCAAGATACAACTGGAACTATCTAAGAATAGCTGATGCTTGTAATGTTCACTACTGAGAATTGATTATAACATAACTATTTATGATTGTAAGAGCAGTGTGCTCAGTATACCTTTAATAGGGTTTTGTATTCCCCTAACAGGGAAATGTACTAATGTAATATTCAACTCCTAACAGGGACACTATACTTTTAGTGCATATTTGTGGGTACCATCCCCACCGGGGTTTTCCCTTGGCCAAGGTTTCCTCAATAATAATTTATAGTGTTATGAGTTATGTGTTGTGTGCTTATATTTTTTTTATTTCAGTAATTATATGGTTAAGTTGGAATTTATTAAGTTTATGTTTAAAGTGGTGTAATATTGATTCAACCCCCCCCTCTCAGTATTACTTAATCCTAACAATGTCTTCATTGATACTTTATCATCCAGATGTGTCTCACATTTTAGATTAGCGTACCTTCTAGGTTTAGGATTCAAGGTTAGTGCTACTAGAGCCTACCCATATCATTAATCAACATACCATTCGAGTACGTGATAGGGATGTTATACAGTACAAGGTCCAGTTGGACTAATTCTCTGTCGACAACACCACTTGGGAAGACACGCAGCACATGCGTCGATCTTTCCCTCATCTTTTCCCATAGATATTTCAAGTGTGATTTCACTGCTATGTATATATTATGATGTAATGTGATCATTTTGTTGTGTTTACATGTGACATCGGGTTGATGTCTCTTCCTAGTGGGGAGGGATGTCATGACTCAACCTATGACACTCCTATCTTTCAATACTTTTGTGACATTTGACTCTATTGACTTGGTCGATTAGACTTAGACTGATGTCGATATGTTTTAGTCATTATGGATAGACATTGCTAGTCGATTTTTCTTAGATATTTTGGCTTTATATGATGATCTACATGACATGATACTATGATTAAGATGCATTATACGATGCACCTTTTGATAATCATGGTGATTTTTCAAGCATCAGTTGATGGTTATTGAAATATAAATGTCATGTACTTCTGATTGATTATGGTTTACATGGACACTAAATTTCTGATATGGTGTCGAGTGTCTGAGGTTTTCCAAGTCAAAGGCGGGGGTGTGGATGAGGTAGACGAGGATAGCTCCTTGTCAGTGGTGGATAAGGATAATTTGGTTTATACACACACACCACTTAGTTGGATATCGTGACAGACTTAAAGAAATTTGGGCTTAAACTTGATATGATTGTGTGAAAGGTTTATTTAAACTAGAAAAATGAATTTACTTTTCTATATGAGGTATGGATGATTAATTAGTGACTTGTAAATTGTTTATTCCATATGACAATTATCATGTAGCATCTACTATAAAATGCCTTTGTGATTCAATAATTGAAAATATTATTGTTGTATGAATATTTTTATTACGTTTTTTTCATATATTGTCATTATTAGAAACAATAAAATACAATAAATAAATTAAAAGAAATTCCAACTATAATGGGCATGATGATATGCTTTTGGGTATGACTTGGATGGTTAAGAATACCCAGAAAAAAAAAGAAATTTTTTTTTTCGGTTGGTGGGGGGCCTTTAATATGGAGATCTCACTCCATTGTGGGGGCATGCTTGGAATCTTTTTCAAATATTTTGAGGAAACAAAGAAGGAATTTTATTCATTTGTTCTTTATTTGAACATTGTCTAGTACATGTGACTGGTTCTTGTTATCCATGCATGGGAAGGAAGAACAAGAAGTGTAAGGAAAGAGAGAAAGAGTGGAATTAGACTCAACTCGACATTTTAGTGGAGGTGTTTACTAGGTTCCTTTTTGTGCTTGTTATCTTGAGGATATTTAAGAAATCGAATAGATACTATATCACTGAATCATATTTTGAAATCAATATTTCTTGCAATGTGTTTTCTTTGAAGGATAGAGTAGGCTCCAAACCCAAGAATGATGTGATTACAAAATTGTGTTTTTAAACCATTGAAGTTTGAGCAAGTTAAGTATACAAAAACTGTTGTGAATTTTGAGCAAGTTAAGTATTCTCTAATGATTAGATTTATTCTCTTCTTCTATGTTATCCAAAGCATTATAGTTGAACTCTCCAGCTATGTTTCTCAGTTTGCATTATGTTTCCCATTGATTTCTTGGGCCCCTCTATTCCTATTTAATAACACTTATTAATGCCATTTCAAATTTTCTTAAGTTGTGCTATGTATTTTGGGTTGTATTGCATCTTTTTCCACGTCATTGGTAACTTTTTCAGGTGTCATAATCAATTTGACACTCTTTAAGATGTTACTGGTAAGGGTTCATCATTTAAGTCTAAATCTCAGGGAATTAAGTTTATAGTTCATAGACTAACTATCAAACTACATAACTTCTTATTTATTGGATTTTCTTCTATAGGGATTTTGGTTTTGTACTAGTTTTCTTCCTCGTTCTTCCAGATTGGCACCTTGACAGATAGTTGGATCCTTTAGAAGCTGAGTTATTTAGCTTTAGACTCCAATAAGAAATTATTGTTCATTTCCTTTTGAATGGAGAGATGTGTTTTCTATTAACATTAATTTGAATTTCATAACCAATGAATGTACTCATTTAATTTCATGTGAGAAGGTTGCTTGTGCTTATTTATGGTATTTATCTGAGTTTCTTTATGTCAAATATTTTCTTCTTGTAAATTCAGTTTTTCTTGAATGATTATTGTACTAACCAACTTTTCTGAATGTTGAATTACTAAGTTCTTCTATGCATCCTATTGTGTTGTTTGTTTGGACTTGTGTGGTTAAAAATAATATTTTAAGAAAATTTTATATGCAAAGAGAGATGTCTTTCGCATTGCTTTATTGTTATAAGAATGTGTATTTATATCTCTATGGGAAAAGATAGAGATGGTAGGGTGTTGAATGTGGACAATTATGGAAGGTTAGAATAAGAAAATATTTCATTTTTTTTATTCCTATTTGTTAGTAGAAATCTAGTTTAATTTCTTGGCCAAGCTATTTTTTTGCATGTCTTCTTTATGCATTATTTGTATCATCTCCCTCCCACAACCGTGTTTAGTTCTACATTAGACATATGTTCTTGTAGATGTGTTACACGGTGACACCAGATCCATCTGATCCACCAGTCCCGGGTTTCTTTTCTTCTTTGGTAGGGTTAGCACATTCTTGTGTCAAGAAAGAACCCAAGTGATATAACCACTCTTTGGTTGGGAAGAAAAAATGCCCGAGCCACACTCCCATCTCAAGATAGAAGATGGACATAGTTTCAACGGTTTAGGAGACAAAGACATGCAGATAGACCAAGGTTCGATGGCATACTATTCCACTATATATTGAGAAACCTTCATGGCTTGTATGTATTGATGTATTCTTGGTATACATGTATTATACTTGATGTCAGACACGCAGGTTGACATCTTTTAGTTGTTTTCTTGTATTATTTTGATTCATAATGTAAATCAAAGCTCAATGTGGAGGTCGACTTCTTGTTGTAATGGTTAACCTTATTTGTACCTTATGGATGAAATTATGAATGCAACAACTTGGCTGACATATTATCAATGAATTTCTAAATTATAATTATCTTAATTCAACGTGTAGGTTGAACTAATGTTATTTCCTCGTGTATCTAATGGATTTTTTTCTGGTTGACTAGACTATATGTTAATCGACCCTTGATTTTTCTTATCAACATTTTCACAATTTATGATTTATGTTTAAGTGGAATTCTTGATTAAATGTAGTCTTTATTATTTATGACTTTCATTGAGTAATTTATGATTATCTATGAAATAGAAGATCTTGAGAGGGTCATATTTGCAAAGGCCAAGTTGAAGGTCATGCTAAAATTTGGTGGAAATAAGTTTGGTTGGAGAGAAATAGAAGAGGGAAGGAGAAGATAACAAGATGGGGTCGGATGGTTGAAAAATGTAAGAGAGAGTTCATTTGTATTGACTATGAGCTTGATTTGCTAAATAAAATGCAATGGTTGAAGTAAGAAGGAAAATCTATCCAAGAGTATATGGAAGAGTTTTATCAATTCATTATTAGAATGGGATATTTTGAAGCCAACAAGGAAAAGGTTTCCCACTACATAAATGGGTTTAGGATGAGTATTCAAGAATAGATTATAATGGTAAGAATGTCTACCATTTAAGATGAATATCAATTTTCTTTGAAGGTAGAAGAAAAATTGAACAAGAAGTTCGACAACAACAAAAATCAAAGAGGTTATGGTGGAAATCCTAGTGGAGGGTCTTATGGAGGCTGAAATAAAGATTAGAAGAACAATGATGACTCTAGTAGTAGACAAATTAGAGGTAAAATATTTCCTATCATCCTCAAAATAAAAATAATGGAGATCAAAGAGGAAGAGGTAGAGGACGAGGACAAAGATCGGGAAGAGGAGGTTTCTGTGGAACGTGTTTCCAATGCGAAGGACATAGAGCTTATGAGTGTCCCCAACATCAAGGGAGGAAAAATAGAAGGCCATAAAATAATGCATGAGTTGCACATGTAGATGAGTATGTTGAGTCATAAAATTTTGAATATTTTGAAAGAGGAGAGGTCCTTGTTACCAGAAGAGCCTTGCTAAATGATGAGAAGGAACATTAGAAAAGGAAGAATTTATTTCACACAAGATGTATTTGTAATGGTAAAGTATGCAATGTCATTATAGATGGTGGTAGTACTGATAATCTTTTTTCAGAGGAAATGGTTAATAAATTTAAGTTAGAGAGAAGGAAACATCTTAATCCATACCAAATTGCTTGTTCATAGAAGGATCACAAGGCTTTGATCAATGAACAATGTCTGGTAAAGTTCAAAATTGGAAACTATCATGATTAGGTATTGTGTGACATTATGCCTATGGATGTTTGTCATTTTCTCTTAGGGAGACCTTGGAAATTTAATCATTATGCACTACATGTTGGGGATGTAAATACCTATTATTTGAGAAAGAATGGAGTCTGACACAAGCTTAAGCCATTGAAGGAAACAAGGGCAAAAGTATGTAGTAATGCAAGAACATGTTTAGTTAATGGAAGAAAGTTCTAAAAGGCATGAAGCATGAGAATATGTGTTTTTCTTTAATTCCAAGAGTTGATAAAGAGAAATTAGAAGATGTACCTATGGAATTTGTAAATTGTTTGTATGAGTTTCAAGATATTTTATCTAATAATGTACCTGATAGACTACCACCAATAATAAATATTGGTCATTAAATGGACCTGATTCTTAGAGCCAGTTTGTTGAATATGGAAGCCCATAGAATAACTCCAGTAGAGATTGAAGAGTTGAAAAAATAAGTGCAATATTTTTTGCAGAAGGGGTTGATTCGAGAGAGTTTGTGTCTATGTGCTATACTAGCAATACTAGCACCAAGTAAAAATTGAGAATGAAGGATGTGTACAGATTCTTGGGCTACTAATAAGATTACTAGAAAGTATAGGTTTCCCTTGCCAAGGATGGATAACATTATAGATTTCTTGAGTGGAGTTGAGTATTTCACAAAGATAGATATAGAGAGTAGATATCACCAAATCTAGATTAGATAAGGATATGAATGGAAAACAACCTTCAAGACAAAGGAGGGTTTGTATGAGTGGTTAGTCATGCCCTTTGGGCTAACCAATGCATCAAGCACATTCATGTGGCTCATGAATGAGGTATTAAAATAATTTTTGAGTAAGTTTTTAATTGTTTACTTGGATGATATTTTGATCTTGAGTAAGACATTGGAAGAGCATATAATGCATGTTCGTAGGGTCTTTGAGAAGTTAAGGGAAGAAAATTTGATGATTTACCTAAAGAAGTGCAGTTTTGTGAAGGTGTTAGTGTACCTCAGATTTTTTTGTCTCAGAAGATGGTCTTAAAATGGACCCAAAGAAAGTGAAGGCTATCCTTGAATGACCTGCTCCAAGGATTTAGATACTAACATAATATCTTTTCATGGCTTGGCTAGCTTTTACAAAAAATTTATCCAAAATTTTAGTAGTATTTGTGGACCCCTAACTAAAAAAATGAGAGGGGTTAGAAAAGAGTTTAAGTGGACTAAAAGAGTAGAAAAGAGTTTTGATTTGTTGAAAATAAAATTTACAGAACAACCTATTTCGACACTTTAAAATTTTAAAAAGGAATTTCAAATAGACTATGATGTTGGTGGCAATGTCATTGGAGTTTTTTTGACTCAGGAAGGTAAAACCATTGCTTATTTTAGTGAGAATTCGAATGATTCCAAAAGAAAATATTTTATTTATGAACAAGATTTTTATGCTCTAGTTCAAGCATTGAGGAAGTGGAGACATTATCTTTGGCCTAGATAGTTTATTTTGTTTATTGATCATCAAGTTTTAAAGTCAAATTATTGGAAGAAATAGACCCTTTTATGGCTATTGTCAATTGTGTAATGGATTTGGACATAAATATGATCAATGAAGATCTAGAGTGAGTACAAGGAATTCAGGATAGAAATGCTTTAATTACAACATGATGAAGGGTGCTCCCCTTAATACCACAAACACATAACAGAAACAGAGAAATAACAACAATTTGCAGGAACAGAAAATGGGCTTCTTATTATCTCCACAAATGTGGAATTACAAACTTTCAGAATTACAATATGCAAAGCCACATGGGCATTTTACTTACAATCTTCTGTAGGACAAAGCCTCAAATTATTACTCCGAGCCACCCCAGAACTATTCTGAACTGCCTAAGACAATAATACAGCCTTCCTTATATAGGCAATTTTCCACCGCCTGGGAAGGTTCCAGAATAAGGCCGACCAAACTTAGAATTATTTTATTTTACATTTTATT
>MU227291.1:1394267-1418747 GCA_018584345.1 Thuja plicata
AATTACCAAAAATAGTAACTTTCCATAAATAGCAGCTCTGCACAAAATAGCCCTTATTGAATATAAAAAATAGAAATATTTTTGGGTGATGCAAGATTGCTCTTACACCCAGGATGCTCCTGCATCACAATACGACTAGGAATATTGCTAAGAACTACAGAAATGTGAATAAGGACATTTCAATAAGAAGAAACATGCCAATAAAGAAGGTTTGCATAGAAGAAATAAGAAATGAAATGAAGAGATTCTATAAAAAAAAAAAATTAGATACAACAAACAATATTGTTGCACCTAGCTCAAGTGTAGAGATTTCCTCTAGAAGCTAGTTTAGAATACTTTGGCTCAAGGGGAGCTATAATGGATATCTTTATTTTTTTCCCTACCAAATAAGTCATTGCTATTATTACATATTTATATGTTCACAAAATCAAATGAACCTAAATTATTAGTGAAGGCTACAACACAAAATATTCAATTATAAACAATTATGAATATTTTAAAGCTGATTATGTGCTCAAAAAAAAAAAAATCAATAGATTTTATTTGAAAATGCATATCGGCGACAAAACCCTAAGATTATACAGTGGAAAATATGACAAATTCCTTGTGATCATTCTAATATCAATGTCTTGGAAAATTCAAAGGAGCCGAGATAAATTTGGATGCGATAAGGTACTTATAAATTCTCATGGATTCCAGTAAACTAGTGTGTTGTGAAGATGAGTCGCATTAAGAGTATGCAAAATTCATGATGGAACCAATGAGAAATGTTTCAATTGGTACATTTTTTACACTTCCAGCTAGGGTTATATGTGTGGAGGACATTTATAAGTTTATTGAAGTATAGACTAAAGAATATGACAATAAAAATTTGAGAAGTATTGAAGCTTCTCTTTTGAGAGAAGATTTGCAATTAATTTTGTATCTAAGGCACAAGGGTTTGAACATATGGACTGGATTTCCAATAATAATAGATAAGGAATTGATCAAAGATTGTTTTTAGTAGAATTCATGATTATTATATCTAGCTAGGTAAACCAAATCAAATTATGAAGCAAGGTATCAAAACTGTTACTAGTTCATGCTCAAATGGTTCTGTACCAGTAATAAAACCAGTAAAGAATAAAGAGGTTGAAGTTTTGATAGGTATGATAGGAGATCAGTGAGCCTTACGAATTGACAATATCACCAATCCACTAGTAAGGTATGTTTCTTTTCGCATTACATACAAGATTTACTTTTTAAATAGGGAAGGATCCACTTCTACCGTTGGTGTATATGTTTCTAATCAAATGGTCAAAGAAGGAATAGATTATGATATGCGTGAACTATTAAAATAATAACTCTTGAACAAATTGATGTTAACCAAGAATGAGGGTTATGCTTTTTGGTTTAGATCTTTGGTTTTTTGTTTAGTATTTTTCTTCGTAAATTAATTACCATTGAAGGAGATTGTTGTCTTGGCTAATAATGTTTATAAGAAATCAGATTTATAATTATTTAAATGGATTGTATAGTAAAGACAATGCATGCAAAGACTACTTCATTGAACTCTGGAAGTACCTAATTTTAAGTTTTAAAAATGTTACCTAAATTTCCCATTCTGTCAATTTTGGCTACAAGTGGAGTAAATGAGGCTCCCACAAGGGTAGAGCCCAACTTGTATGAATTCTACATTTTTCCTTGACTTGATCTTGCTTTGTGCATTTTTTCTAGGTCTCTGGTTTACCCTTGTTCATGTTTAAAGACCTTAGTGCAAGAAACCCTTTGAAATTCATGTTAAAACCCTAGCTCGTTCATGACTTCTTCTATTTTTGAGTTAATTTTCTGAGTGACTTAAGTGATTTATTATCCATGTGCCCATTGACATCTCCTTGTTTATCTCTTAGTGACGTAATTGCTGAAGGAAATGGAATATGCTCTTTACATACCGAGATTAAGCTTAGACCATTGATTTTATTTTGATCGTGTGTTGTGCGTGTAATCTCAGAATGAAACCAGAGTTAGTCAAAGTGCCCCGCGACTTTGCAACTCAGTCTATCTTGTGATCTCCAGATAAACTCAAGTTTTAAGTCTGGTTATTTTCTTTTCTTCAGTCGCGTGATTGCTGAATGGGATCAAGGTTAAGCCATTTCTTATGAGATTAAATGCGGGTCATTGACACAAATCAGAACCTATGGCTTGTGTGTGACCTCGTGATTAACTCGAGGTTAGCAAGATCATCCCACGACTTTAAGTTTCCTTCAGTCGTTGAATCTTTGAATAAACCCGAGTCAAGGAAGTTAAGTAAAGTTCAGTTCCAAGTTTACCAGGATGAAGTATGTATCGTCGATCAAGTTTTAATCTTGTGGCTATCTCTTAATATTGCAATGAAAAGGAATATGCTCTTAAGGTTTAGAGATTTAGCATAGGTTGTTGATGCAGAGTTGATCGAGGTTAGATCTTGTGGTTCCTGTGTGATCTTGCAATGAACTCAGAGTTAAAGAAATGATCTCGTGACTTAGAGACACAAAGGATTCCAGTTACCTAGGTTAAAGATGAGTCAAAGCTAAGTTAGGGCTAAGGTCAGAGATAAAGTAAAGACCAAGCAAGATCAATTTGATCAAACGGATGGCGTAAAGCCTCAATGCAAAAGTGCTTGAAATCTAATGATCAAGGCATTGCAGCGAGATGACATGTAGCACTAATGAAGTTAGGGTTCAAGGGTTGAAAAGACAAGATAAAGACACAAGTAAAGAAAATCTGATGGTGGGCATAATCCCTCGATGGCCAAGATGAGGATGTTTAATTTTTAAGGCATTAAGCTAGGAAGCCACGTGTATGTGATCAGATCTGAGTTCAAAGATAGAATAAAGATAGAGATAAAGATCAACGACTATTTTTTAAATAGAAAATCAAGTCTCTTTCTAGGCCATTGAAGATAATTTTCGTGCCACCTATGACCGTTTATTAACATATTCAAATATGATCTCAACGATTTCATGGTGGTGGCATGGTCTTTCAAGTTGCAGACAAAATTGATGAGTCGAGTTGACTTTTCTGCTCAAATTTATGGTGATGGGAGATGCAGTCATGACTGTATCTGATCTTCTGAGATATTTCTCGAGTGCATTGATGAGAAGACTTGACTATTTTAGGGTTTTTGTATTGTTTCATGAATATCAATTGTAATCCTAATTCTTCCCTAAGTGATCGATGGATTGAATCCCAAGCCTGTGTGCTAGGGGAGGTTGTATATAAGTAGTTTTAGAAGCTTTTGTAGTGAGAGGTTTTTTTAGCTTATGCAAGACTTTCTGTGGTATTTTCTCTACCCTCAGGTTTTCATCTTGTTGTAATTTCTCATTGAATTCTAGATTATGCAAAGGTTTTTTGTTACATTTTCTCTGTCATCAAGATTTTCCCTTGTCTATATTTCTCTTATCAGAGGCATAATATAGTGGTTAACATTAGAGAAAATATTTGAGTTCTTGAGCCTTCTTTATTTCTGCATCTTTGTGCACTATTGCGGATGATCTGATTTAGATAATCTTGTGGATTTTGTTCATCCCTTTTTATCTTGTCTCATTCATGTGCATATTTGTTGAAGTGGATGTTTGTTTGTAGGTCATAGTCTGTGTCTATTTCCTTGGATATGCTATTGTTTGTGAAATCTTCTCTTTCCTTGAATAGCCTCTTTCTATTTTAGACCACTCTATGAAATACTTACGCAGGCCTATTCATAAAGTTGTGTTTTGCTAGATTTAGGAATTTCATGCAAGTTTTGGTCACCGTCTTATATTTCATGTTACCTTCAGTGTATCACCTAGTAGGATAATTTTTTTTCCAGTCATTTCCCTTCACTTTCTCCTTCTATCCCTTTTCCTTCCGAGTTTACTTTCATGTTCAAAATAAAATAACGTTATTATCTAAGAGGAACCGACCTAGAATCTGGAGGCTTGACTTGAGTTAGTAGAGGTCCCACAACCTAGAAGTGATTCCTATGTTATACTATATTTTTAGGCTCAAGCGCTTAGCAGGGTGCAAAATTTAGTGTATAAAAATTCTGGCACGCCCGGTGGGACCAAAGAAGTTTATCTTTCAAAAGACTAAGTTATCTGTGATATGTTGATTGCATAGTATTGACCTAAAGATGTTTCTCTTCACAGAATATATGGTGACTCCATTGGTATAAAGAACGAGAAGATCCATTTCTTTTCAAATTTTATGAGAAGGATAGAAACAAGGTGTTCAAAGCCTTCTAAATTTTTGTAGTTGCCTCCAACAAAAAGAAAGGGAGATCATCTCAAAGAGAATCCCCTACAAGGAGAGTATAGTCTACACCACCTGTTTGAGAGGATAGACCCTTGCTTTTCCATTTTATAAGGAGAGGAAGATCTTTAAACACAGAATTTATAGAAGATTCAGCTCCACTCCCTGGTTCAAATACAACCCACACAGTTTTTGTTCAGCAAATCACATTTCCTTCTATGGCGAGACAGTTTGTATTTGTACCCTTTAATCAGGGTAGCCCATTGAATTTTTCTCAACACCATGATGCACCCTTAGAAATAATAAATATATTTCATTGTTTCACAAGTGAAATCTAGACAACATCTTGTGAACACATAAGAGATGTGGCTACAATATGTAACATTCACCATTTCACTGAAGAAGATGTGGCTACTAAATTGTTGGTAGCTTCTTTTAAAGGAAAATCCCTACAATGGTTCAAAAATCTTGCAGTGGGCTCTATTGATTCTTGGGACAGACTGGGAGAATCCCTTAGCAAATAGTTGGAGGATAAATCAGACCATCTATCCCTGGTTGAACAACTCACAAATATAAAGAGACCTCCTCAAGAGTAGATGACAGACTTTAATAATGGATTTCTCAAGACATGGAATATGATTCCTATTTTTGTGAGGCCTTCAGTAGATCATGATTTTCTATATTTCTTGAAAAGTTTGAATAACAAAATATCTATCATGATCCAATCCATGGGAGGTACTTCATTACCTCAAGCTTTCGACATAGTCGTCAAAGTAGAAAATTGTTTGATTCAGGCTCATATGATAGCCCCAAGGCCACCCATGCCTATCTTCCCTAATATTCAACCCAATATGCCCTTGAGAATCCCTCCATACACTCCCATACCCATTGTGATAGAACCTCAGGCTAGTACTAGCTATGAGGAATCCAAAGCTTGCCCTTGCCAAGAGCTACTTGAATTAAGAAGTTAACAAGAAATGAAGAATTTATTACAGACCATGAGTAATGAGTTGACTAGTATTAAAAAATAGAATCAAGGAAGTAGGCCACCCTTCCAGCAACAAAATCAAGGTCCTAACCAACAATATCAAAATCAGGGACAATCTTATCAACAGAATAGACCACCATATCAAGGGAATTACCAAGGTCAAAGACAGAACTACAGTCAGAGGCCATTTCAACCTTATAATCCAACGCCTCTTTATAATTTTGCAAATCCAGTCAAAGATATTGTTCCAAGTTAGAATAATCTTGCATCACAAAATGAATGGTGTTTCCCCTGCAATCAATCCCATAATCAGGCTACATGCTTGAATGTATTGTTGAATCAAGCACTCATGGCTCGAAATACCTTAAACACCCAACCAGAAGCATCTTCTAGTGGGTCAGTTCCCTAGCAGGATGGACAATCTGATGAGACTGCTCTCTTTAGTTGGGAAGAGAAATATTTTAATGGAGTTAATGGTGAATCTTCAGTTGCAGCCAACACTAGATCAAAAAGAAGATCCCAAGGCATGGAGTGAGAAGAAGATGGAGGAAGAGCTACTACATCTATAGATTTATCACATCCATCTATTCCTACCATAATAAAGAAGGCTCCCACCATTCTATTCAAGGAGAGTCAATCTCCCAAGGAGGTTGACCCCACGATAGTGAAAGCATGCCAAAGAGTGCACATAGCAGTACCCTTCAATATTGTAGACAATATGAAGAAGATGAATGTGACTATGTCTATGTGGGACTCGTTATATATTCCAGGGCAGCCTAAGATCTTGAAGAAAGCTATGGGTGAAGTGGAAATCCCTCAACAACCCACAAATGATGTTTCTAACCCGGTGTTGGTCAACCTTGATCAAGAAAAGAAAACTCCAAGCAGCAACACCAAAGAAGATGTAATTCAAGGTAGGAACTTAAAGCCCCCTCCCTTTTATGTATCATTACTTATTGGAAATTCTCTAATACATAATTGTATGGTAGATAGTGGGTCTACTAGTTCAGTCATGCCCAAGAAGGTAGCTAACCAATTGAGGCTTAAATATGAACCATTCCAAAAGAAGGTAACATAGCTTGATGGATCATCAGTAAACATAGTAGGTGTGGCCAAGGATACAATCTTAATCCTTCAAGAAAGCCCCAATTTCTCTATCTTACTTGACATCTACATCATAGATCTCCCTACTCTCTTTTCCATGTGTCTATCAAGAGAATTCACAGCCAAGATAGGAGGCTATCTTTCTTCTGACTGGTCTCACATGCTTTTACATACTAGGTATGGAACCAAGCTTAATATCAAGTATGAATCATTGGTAGCACATTATATAGAGTCTTATGTGACCAATGTATTCAATGCAAGTTGTCTTGCACTTGATAGTAATGACTTTCCAATCATCAGAGAAACAAACACTAAGATAGAAAACATCCCAGATATCTATCTAGATGAATTGGAATCAGAAAGAGATTCAGAGGCCGAGGCCAACATTATTTAGGATGCTGGTTTGGGAAACTATTTGATATAAGAGGATGGATTCATAGAGCCAAATATTTTCAAGGAAGACACTAAGGAATCAGAAGAACAGAGAAATAAAGTTTGGGAACAATTCTTTGATGGTGCTAGAAGCATGCATAGATCAGGTGGTCATGCAATTATTTTCTCCCCAAAAGGTGAGAAATACTATACATCCTTTAGATTCAGTTTTTCTTGCACGAGAAATACTGTTGAATATGAGAGTCTGGTGAATGGATTGGAGTGGGCTATAAAGAGAGGGATTATAACCCTAAAGGTATATGGTGATAGTGAGTTGTTTTTCAGCCAGGTAAGTGGGATAAGTGCTACCAAGAATGATTCAATGAAACCTTACAAGCATCGGGTTTGGGATGCTATTGAGGATTTCTATGCTTTACATCATTGTTATCCCTAGAGAACTAAATCAGAATGCAGGTAGATTAGCTATTGTTGGATCCCAATTTGATATTTCTTGACAACATTTCAAAAAGGAAGGATCAAAAACATGTTAATATTATTTTTAGGCCTTCCATCCCTGATAATAATGTTAATTGTCAAGTGTTTGATAATGATGATAAAATTATGCAGTTCTTGTTTGAAGAAGATATCTTTTCATAGCACAATCAAGATAGATTGATGCATAACTATGGTGACCAAGTGGTACAACTCAAATATAATAAGATTCCTAAAGGCCTTATCACCCTGGAATCTATCTTCAACAAAGATGAGCAAGAAAAAAGGAATAAGACTAGCTTGGTAGTTCAGCAAGAATACTATGCTGATTTAGAACTGGAGCCAGGTAAAAGCATAAAGTTTGGAAAGGCCAACACTGATTCAGAGAAATAGGCTTACACTCAATTATTTTAGGAATTTAGTGATATCTTTGTCTAGAAATATGAAGATCTCAAGGGCTTCAATCCAGCACTTGCTCAACATACCATTGAGCTAGAACCAAATGCTAAGCCAGTCAGGAAAAAGCAAAGGCATGTCAACCCCAAACTTGAGCCACTCATGCACATGGAGGTTCTCAAATTAATAGAGAGTGGTATCATTTACCCCATAAAGCATACTAGTTTGTTATCCAACCTTGTTCTAGTTAGGAAAAAGAATGGGGAGCTTAGACTATGTGTCAATTTTAGGGACCTTAATAGGGCATCCCTAAAAGATCGCCATCCATTTCCATCTATGGAGAAGATTCTACAGTGTGTCTATGGATCAGAACGATTCTCATTACTTGATGGCTACTCAAGATATAATTAGAATCTAGTTAATAAGGAGGATCAATATAAGACTGCATTTATAACCAAGTGGGGAACCATGGCTTATCAAATGATGCCTTTTGGTTTGTAAAATGCAGATGCTACTTTTCAAAAGGGTATGGATATGGCCTTTAAAAGCCTCATGTACAAGTTTGTATTGGTCTACTTAGATGATATTACTGTTTATAATAAACATGCAGCAGACCACATCAAACATATGAGGAAAATATTTGAAAGGTGTAGGGAGTTTGGGATCTCCCTCAATCCCAAGAAATGTGTGTTTGCATTCCATGAAGGGAAAATGTTGGGATATATTGTGTCCAAAAAAGGTATTTTGGTGGACCCTGAGAGGATTGTAGCTATTCTAGAGCTACCCCTACCACCTCACAAGAAGAGTCTTCAATCCTTCATAGGAAGGAATAACTTTGTCAAGCATTTCTAGCCTAACATTGTAGATCTTTTGAAGCCTTTAACAACAATGTTGAAGAGGAATGTAGCCTTATGTTGGAGAAAAGAAGGAATAGCAGTTTCCAAGCCATTAAAGAGGCTTTGAAAGAAGCTCTTACCTTGCTGAATCCTAAAATCAGTAAGGACTTCATTCTATATGCTTATGGAGGCTCTAATGTCATATCTACAATGTAAACTCAACAAAACTCTAAAGGATTGGAGAAACCTATCACTTTCTTTAGCAAAGGTTTGGAAGAGTATGAATAGAGGTACTCTTTTGTAGAGAAACATGTACTTGTTGTGGTGAAGAGCCTTAAAAAGTTTATAAATCTATTGACCCATTGTAAGGTACAATTGAGAGTCACTCATCCGAGTGTTAAAGAGTTTCTACTTTCTAAAGACCTAAATGAGATAAGAGCTGGTTGGATCACCAGAGTCATGTAATATAACATTGTTATCCAAGTGACTAGACTAGTCATAGGAAGAGGTTTTTGTGAACAATTGACTGAGGATGAAACTCCTAAAAACCAAGAGCAAATGAATGCATCCTTAGTTGTGCATTCAACAGAAAACACAAAACTGCCCTACAAACTTGGATTTAGCAAAAAGAAGGTATTATGGATTGCAATCTATTCCCTTTGTGCTGATTGATGAGATCCTTTTTAGAAAGGATCATAATGGTGTTCTTTTAAGATGCATTGATTCAGAAAAAGTAGCAGGTGTCCTAAATGAATTTCATGATGGACCTTCTAGAGGTCATTTCTCTTCTAGGACTATTTCTTTTAAGATCATGAGGGCTGGATATTATTATTCATCTATCTTTAAGGATAGTCATGATCATGTATGAAAATGCATGAAGTGTGCCATGTTTGCAGGTAAGGAAAGGCTTACAGCTCTGCCCCTCCAACCAATCAGGATAGATCAACCTTTTATGAAGTGGGTCATTGACTTCGTAGGCCTAATTAACCCTTCATCTAGTGCAATCCATAGGTGGATAATCACTGCAACTAATTATTTCACTAGATGGGCTGAGGATAGTCTATTAAAGGAAGCAAATTAGAGTGTTGTCCTGAGCTTTTATGATGACATAATTCACAAGTTTGGGACCTCAGACTCTATTATATCAGATAATCCACTTGCTTTCAAAGGCTTAAGGGTTACTGAATGGGAAATTAAACATGATTTTTACCTGAACACAAGCTCCAATCATTTCCCCAGGGCAATGATTTAGCAGAGTCTACAAACAAGAACCTAATCAGGATAATCAAAAAGACTCTACAAGAAAATCAGAGAGATTGGCACTATAAACTAAAATCTACCTTATGGTTAGATAGGATCACTCCCAAGAAGATCAATAGGAAATCTCCATATATTCTAGTCTATGTTAAGGAGGCTAAACTGTCCATTTCAACTAAATTACCAGCTTTGGACCCTTCTACCCAACTTGTCCTCTTTGAAGAGGGAGACCCTCTATAGGTGAGGTATGTTCAACTCATGGAGTTGGAAGAGCAAAGAGACAAATATATGCAAAATATGGAGTTCCAACATATGCAAACCAAGAAGAGCTTTGATAGGAGAGCCAAATCAAATAATTTCAATGTTGGGGATATAGTCCTCAAGTGGTATAAATTTAGATCTAGGCCTAGGAGACATACCAAGTTTGACTCCTTTTGGGGAGGCCCATTTGTGATCACTAAGTGTAAGGAACATAATTTTTTTCAGCTATCAACTCTTGAAGGATAAACCCTGCCAATTGCTATAAATGGCTTTCACCTAAAGCCTTGTTTTGAGGTTCGTCCAGTTTTGTAATTAAATTTCCTGATTTTTGTTCTTCTTTCTAGGTTAGTTTTTCCTGCTTTCCTTGAAGTTCTTGTGCATAGTTAGTTTTTTTTGCTTGTATAGTCATTTTCCCTATTTTGGTTCATTGTCTCTCCTCATAGTTTCAATCCTCCATCCTTCCCAGAAGTTTTTGTGTACTCAAATGTAGACTCCTATGCCCAATGGAATGTCATAAGGCCACTAGTTTTATATGTCTAGCAGGTTGACATTCAATAGAAATCACCAAAAATATTACCTAAATTTCCCATTCTATCAATTTTGGATACAAGTGGAGTAAATGAGGCTCCCACAAGGGTAGATCCCAGCTTGTATGAATTCTGCATTTTTCCTTGACTTGATCTTTCTCTCTGCTTTTTTTCTAGGTCTTTGGTTTACCCTTGTTCATTTTTAAAGACCTAAGTGCATAAAACCTTTGAAATTCATGTTAAAAACCTAGCTCATTCATGAATTCTTCTATTTTTGAGTTACTTTTCCAAGTGACTTAAGTGATCATGTGCGCATTGACATCTCCTTGGTTATCTCTTAGTTGCATAATCGCTGAAGGAAATGGAATATGCTCTTTACATCTCAAGATTAAGCATAGACCATTGATTTGATTTTGATTGTGTTTTGTGTGCGTAGTCTCAAAATGAAGCCAGAGTTAGTCAAAGTGCCCCGCGGCTTCACAACTTAGTCTATCTCGTGATCTCCAGATAAACTCAAGGTTTAAGTCTGGTTGGTTTCTTTTCTTTAGTCACGTGATCACTAAATGGGGTCAAGGTTAGGTCATTTCTTATGAGATTAAATGCAGAACATCGATGCAAATCAAATCCTATTTCTTGCGTGTGACCTCTTGATTAACCTGGGGTTAGCAAGACCATCTTTCCAGTTCGAGTTTCTTTCAAGCGCTGAATCTCTGAATAAACCTGAGTCAATGAAGTTAAGTAAAGTTCAGTTCAGAGTTTTCCAAGATGAATTATGTGTCGTCAACCAAGTTTTAATCTTGTGGCTATCTCTTAATCTCATAATGAAAAGGAATATGCTCTTAAGGTTCAGAGATTTAACGCAGGCCATTGATGTAGAGTTGATCGAGGTAGGATCTTGTGGTTCTCATGTGATCTCGCAATTAAATAAGAGTTAAAGAATTGATCTAGCGACTCAAAGACACAAAGGATTTCAGTTACCCAAGTTAAAGATGAGTTAAATTTGAGTTAGGGCTAAGGTCAGGGATAAAGTAAAGACAAAGCAAGTTCAATTTGATTGGACGGATGGCATAAAGCCTCAATGTAAAAGTGCTTGAAATCTAATGATCAAGACATTGCGCCAAGATGACATGTGGTACTAATGATGTCAAGGTTCCCAGGTTGAAAAGACAAGATAAAGACACAAAAAGTAAAGAAAACCCGATGGTGGGCGTAATCCCTCAATGGCCAAGATGAAGATGTTTAATTTTTAACTCATTGTGCCAGGATGCCACATGTCTGTGATCAGATCTAAGTTCAAAGATAGAATAAAGATAGAGATAAAGATCAACGGTTGTGTTTTAAACAAGAAATCAAGTCTCTTTCTGGGTCATTGATGAGAATTTATGCGCCACCCGTGTCTGTTTACTAATAGATATTCAATTATTCAAATCTTATCTCAGGGGTTTCATGGTGGTATCATTGTCTTTCAAGTTGTAGACAAGAGTAATGATTCGAGCCAACTTTTCTGCTCCAATTTACGGCAATGGGAGAAGTATTAATGATTGTATTTGATCTTCTGAGATATTTCCCGAGAGCATTGATGAGCAGACTTGACTGTTTTAGGGTTTCTATATTGTTTAATGAATATCTATTATAACCCTAATTCTTCCCTAACTAATCGATGGATTGACTCCCAAACCTATGTGTTAGAAGAGGTTATATAAGTAGTTTTAGAAGCTTTTGTAGTGAGAGGTTTTTTTAGCTTATGCAAGACTTTCTGTGGCATTTTCTCTACCCTCAAGTTTTCATCTTGTTGTAATTTCTCATTGAATTCCAAATTATGCAAAAGTTTTATGTGACATTTTCTATGTTCTCAAGCTTTTCCCTTGTCTGTATTTCTCTTATTTGAGGCATAATATAGTGGTTAACATTAGAGAATATCTTGGAGTTCTTGAGCCTTCTTTCTTTCTGCATCTTTGTGCACTACTACGGATGATCTGATTTAGATAATTTTGTACATTTTGTTCATCCCTTGTTATCTTGTCTCATTCCTGTGCCTATTTTCTGAAGTGGATGTTTGTTTGCAGGTCACAGTCTGTGTCTATTTCCTTAGATATTCTATTGTTTGTGAAATATTCTCTTTCCTTGAATAGCCTCTTTCTATTTCAGACCTCTCTGTGAAATACTTATGCAAGCCTATTCAAAAAGTTGTGTTCTGCTAGATTCATGAATTTCATGCTAGTTTTAGTCACAATTTTATAATTCATGTTACCTTCAATGTATCACCTAGTAGGATAATTTTAATTTCAATCATTTCCCTTCATTTTCTCCTTCTATCCCTTTTCCATCCAAGTTTACTTTCATGTTCAAAATAAAATAAGGTGATTATCCAAGAGAAAATGGCCTAGAATCTGGAGGCTTCACTTCACTTAGTAGAGGTCCCACAACCTAGAAGTGATTCCCATGTTATACTAGATTGTTAGGCTCAAGCGCTTAGCAGGGTGAAAAATTTAGTGTATAACAAGAACCTTAGGAGATTGTGTGGTGAAATACAAGGATAAAATTACATTCCTAGCAGATACAAATCGTTACTTCATGGAATCAGTGTACCTAGGAGGTTCATATTACTTGAGTTTGATTATGAGATTAGTATAGAAGAGTGTGTTAATATAGACCTAATAGAAGATAAATTTGGTACGTATGAAGAGTTAGTTGGATCAGATAACTTGGTACATGCATCTCTAGAAGGATCTTCCTTAAGCAAAAGAATACATGGAAGATCCATTGAGGGTCCTTCTCTAGTCTCAAAGAAAAATAAGAAATCTAATAGCAAGAAAGAGATAGTAGTGATAACTGATGTTGATGACCCATTACCTACCAAGGTCAATGAGAATAAAAAAGAATTATGATTTCATAGGAAAAAAATCCTAAGGACTCGGGATCTTCTAATGAAGATACCTATGAAACAAACAAGGTACTATAAATATTTGAAGAATCATATGGAATAAATAAGGTGGGTGATGTGTGGTTCTCACAACTACTATACGAAAAAAAATTGAAGAAGCTTTGATTATTTGTATGCTTCAAAACAATATTTCTCCAAATGAATATGAAATTTTACTTCTAGACATTCTATTTGAATAGATAAAATAGCATTTGACCATGAAACCTGCAAGAAAGGAAGACAAAGATCTAGAAGAAAGGCAATAGAGAGACTTGGGGGGGAAAAAATTGTAGCACATAAGAAATGAACTAATTTTTTAAGTAAATAAGGAAATGTGTTAGTACTATGGCCAAAACTTACCGACACTGCCTCAAGTGGCTTGGTACCATAGAAAATCACAAGACTGAGATTGACTCCATTGAGTCTAAATTGAATAAGTTGGCACAAAAATTTGATATCTTTGAAAATAAGGATGATGGACAGATAAAAAGGATAAATGAACTTCAAAAAGACTTAATATATGTACAGAGATAGAGATATTACCTTTCCAGAACCTTTTGGAAATTCAAGGATATTGTGGAAGAAAAATTGGATCATGTTGCAAATTTGTTAGATGATGCAAAGAAAGATGAATTGAGTCTGATTATTCCAGACAACCTGATTGTTTTTTTTGTTTTGTTGGTGCAATACAATTTTCAATACCTGGTGCTTTTATCTACCATATCTTCCTATAAATTATTCCTCCTAGAACTCAAAGCCAAGTACACAAAGATTTTCCTTTTAAAAGGTAACTGATTTTTTTACAAATTTTGAGTTAGTATCATTTTAAAACCCTTAGCCCTTGATGGAAAAGGGGGAAAATAGTAGAAGGATAATAGTGGAGAGGAAATCAAAGAAGGATAATATTTGAGGAGAATAGTATATTATAGAGATGCATAGTGGTTTAAGGGGGAGCATAGCAGCTGATGCAGAAATCTTGATAATTTTGATTGTTTGACGTTCACACTTATTTTTAGAATGTTTCCATCAATGAAAAAGGGGGAGATTATTGGAATCTTGTCATTGATGAAGGAGAATGTTGTGGACATGCCATATTAGTTTTCATTAATGTAAACATACCTTTTGTGACTTATACTATTGTGGCCTTTGGAATTTCAGTGATATAGTTGATCTTGTTTTGGTCCACATTTCTCCGTGACTATAGATATGGGTATGAGATATTGACAATATATTTTGGTCTATTCGATGCTTCTATATTCAAGTTCACATGTATTTTCATGCTTTAGTCAATTACTACTTGGTCTGGAAGATAATTTTACCAGTTACTCTATTCCTTTGGAACAGAATAGGTTGACATATGTTGTCAATATGTCCATATTTCTTGTATTGGATACTTTTGGTCTTATGATTTTTTACCAAGGATAAGATATGGATGAAATGTATAATTTCACTTTGTTGTCAACAATTGGTGTGGTTTGGCTGACCCATGGAAATAAAATGTGTGGTATGCCTTGGATCAAACGTGTAAAGAATTATCACAATTGACCACTTGGTGAAGTGTGTTTTGCTGACATAGATTAAGGTTTGGATCTTTGTGTGTGTGTGTATGACTATACATACATACATATGTATGTATGTATGTATGTATGTATGTATGTAAATATTTATGTATGTATGTATGTATGTATGTTATGTGTATGTATGTATATGTATATATGTATGCATATGTGTGTGTGTGTGTGTGTTTATTTTGTGTATCTACCTTGGGTGTGAAAAATAAATGTGCATGTGAACTTGTGAAGGAATATACAAATATATGTGATAGAAATAGATACAAATTTATGAAGTACAGATGAAGTGTGTTAGATTCATTTTCTGAGATTCAAAGGAATTGATCTTGTGCATATGTCAGACACAATTGTAACAATTCATCTTGTCTATATATTCTACTTTGGGCAATAAACCCTGCTATAGTGATTCATTACTTACTGGGCAGTAATCCCTCTAGCAGTGAGCCTTGTAGTGGGAACTTGTAATCTTTTATAACTAGTTATATTATATTTAAATTTAAACCTCTTTTTATTTCTCCCATTTGGGTTTTCTACAATTAAAATTTGGTGTTCTCTTGTGCATGTGATGTCTTTAATACAATAGATCATTTGATTACATGTTTTTGTTTTATGAAAGGTAATAATAATTTGAAGAGATCTAAGTAAATTGAACTCAAGTATTTAAGGGAATATTGATTTCCCCACCCCCTTCTCAATATTCCAACTATTCAACACTTCCACTACTCAACTTTATATTTCTCTCAAAACACCATTACCAAGTTTAAAGATTACAATAAGATAGGAAACGTGTTTGCTTGTACTAGGCCTTAGTACACTACGGTAGTATCCTTGAATGACCTTCCTTAAATTTTGGCCATCCTTTCTCTTAATTTATTCATTTCTATGTGGATAATTTTGATTTCATTGATATCATAGTGACAATTTCCTAGTTTGGAGATCTTTATTTAACCAAGTGAAACTTATATTTTATTGGGTTTGGTGTTTTCCTATATGCTTCTTCAACCACAAAAGAGTTAATAAGAATTCAAAAGTCTTATTTAACTAACTAAGAGAGTACATAAATCAAAATACCCTAAATGCATCATTAACATCACATACTAAACAAGATTTTGTCATTTCTTATCCCTTTGACTAGGTTGAATGTGAATTTTGCAATAAAAATAGTACATTCAGGGTTTTGAGGATCTTTGTTCAGTCATCCTTTTCAGTGGTTGGGGATGTAAAAATCCCTGACATCATGTATAAAACCTCATATTTGGTGATCATCCCTTTCAAGGATCGGGGGTGTTTCCATCATCAATCCCTTTCAAGTTTTTGGGATGAAAATATCCCTAAAATACCTCTTGAAGGCGGCAAGAAGTAATTTTCAACATGATGGGGAGATCTAACTTCTAAGAGATTTATTTCTCTAACTAAGACCCTTTCTTTGTTCTTCCTAGGGTATTCTTCCCTACCCTTTCTAGAGGAAAACTCTATGATCCCCTATCTCCTCTAGAACTCTCGACCAACTTCAAACTCCCTTCAAACTCTTCTCCATTCAAATATGCACCCATAGGCTTATTCTAGCCAATTTCTCTCCAATATGTCCTTGGAAATAGAAATGGGATTCCTAGCCATTCCTAGGTCACTTTCAACTTTTTTGGATCCACTTTTATGGATCCCTTCATTAATTTTCAATCGGGTTCCTAGTTTTCTTGTTTTGAGGCCTTATAGCCTTTTTGGTCAATTAGGCCTCCTAGAAACTAGTTTTCTTAGATTTCCACACAAATCCCCTTAACAACCCTCTAAATAAATTATGGATTATTTTTATTTCTATCCTAGGCTCTAGGATTTTCAAGGTTTTAGACCCCCACTCTATCCATACATTGGATTTTCATCAAACCCCTATTTTTAAGGATTTTAGGAGCATGTTCACCAGTCTGGCTTCTTTGTCTTCAATGGATTCTCTAAGAAAATCCCCCAATATTCTCCTTGCATAAAATTATCAAGGACACACTCCTCCACATTCTCCCACCATTTATTGGTTCAATCCAATCCATTTAGCATCCTTCCATGTTACTATTCTACACAAGCCTCTAATCAAAATGCCACTGCACTCGCCTAGGGCTTGTTGGAAAAAATAGATCCCCTAAAAGAAAAGACTCCACACACCATAATACACTATATACAAGGTCCCCTACTTGATCCCAAGTGGCCATAGTTTTCCAACCTCGGTAATTCAAGTGGGGTTCATAATTTACATGACTGGTCCAGAATAAGACAGTGAACCAGCAAAACACAAAGAATTTACTAATTGCTAAGCAAGAACACTAAAAAAACTGAACCAATGCCACAGAGAGAAAATAAATAACACAAAAAAAAATTTAATGCATTAATTCACTCCATTCAATCTATTAAAGTACTGGATGATGGCTCTATTAACAAAATACAGTCAAATTATCTCCTTCTCAACACACAGTCCATACACAAGAACAACTAACTCTCATATTAGGGTTTCCTCGACCTTATATATCATATTCCCACATGTTTCGATGCTCATGTCAAGATTTGGGCACCATTAAAGACCTTTCCTATTTTTAAGGAAATGTTGTCATGACAACTTTGCAAAGTTGCAAAGTTGTCATGAGCAACTTTTACATCTTTTGCTCAAATGACAAACTACTACTTCCAATTGCCCAATTCGATCCTAAACCACTTGATATGACCTTAAAAAATTCAAAAGCATCATAATCATAGGTTCAACTCCATTTTGGAGTTTTGGTCAACCTTTGACCCCTTTGTTGACTTTCTAGGACTTAAACCCATAGATCCTATTTGATCACATCAAACATTAAACCCTAATCACTCCTACCTCTAGACACATACAAAAATAAACTTGGGACTTCATATTTAGTCCTTATTACCTTTTGTGGTTGGCCAAACCAACCTACAAGCCAAAATGTTTTAAAGATCTATACAAGACCTTAAGGTGCTCATGCACCTTCCTCCCCCTGCAACAAGAAAATTAAGATATCTTAGGTGTGATGAACTCCATGTTTATGCCATACTTATTGAAGTCTCCCTCTTATATCCATGTAGCCTCTAACTTAGGTTGGTGTTCCCTTTTCACCAAGTGTTCCATGTAGACTTTCTTCCTTGTCTTCTTCTTCAACCTTGAATCCAAAATCCTTTCCACTTGTGGTCTAGCTTGAACAGGTACTCTAAGTTCTTCCACATCCTTATTTAACTCTATGTTTTACTCTTCTTCATCTATATCTGGTCCTTTGTATGCAATCAAATCCTTCACATTGAAAATGGGGGAAATAGACATATCCTTAGGTAGATCTATCTTGTAGGAATTGAGGCCATACTTAGCCAATACCTTACAAGGTATAATCCTCTTCATCTGTAGTTTTCTTGGTATTCCCTTTTGTATTCTATCCTTGTTCAGATATACCATAACCAAGTCTCCTACCTAAAATTGGATGTCTCTCCTTCCTTCATCTTTCTTAGCCTTCAACTTTTGATTGGCCTCTATTAGAGTCTTCTTCACTTGCTCATGAACTTCTATCATTGACTGTGCAAATTCATGTGCATGTCCACTGATTCCCCTATATCCTTTCAAGTCTCTGAGCTCCAGTACACCCCTTGGATGTATACCATATACTCAAATGGACTCTTACCAGTAGTCTTGTTTGTGCTATCATTGTAGGAAAATTCTTACTGTGGGATGACTTTCTCCCATCCTTGCCCATACTCTTTTGTCAAACATCTTAGCAAGTTTCCAAGAACCCTATTTATTAATTTTGTCTGACCATCCATTTGAGGATGATATGCAGAACTATGAGACAAGTTAGTTCCTAGTCTTTTCCATAGGGTCTTCCAAAAATTAGAATGGCATCTTCAAAGTAAATGCTTCAAACTCCCTTAATCCTCCTGATCAATCCTATGAAATTGAAATGCATTGAGCTTCAAGAAATCTATGCTAACACAAGTAAATTTTTTTATTCTAGGAAAACAAGTAATCATGGATAGGAATTACTCTAACCACCTATGTTGCAAGAATAGTCTACTAGTTTTGTTACTAGTGGTTGCAAGAACAAGAGAGTTCTACTTTACTTCTAAACAAGCATGGAAATGAATCCTACGCTAACAAAGTAATTCACTCACCAAGTGGGCCCCCTTGGATGAGTCAATAGAAAAACAATCAAGATAAAATAATTGAGCTCAAACTGTGCATTCTATTCATTCATGGAAAATACACTTGGATAGATAAAACAATAGTACAGCTACAAAAGATTCTATTCAGAAAACTCAACTAACTCGACTAACTCCTCAGAGTTACAACAATTGTCTTATTTAAAGGAAAACTATAAATACTCCCTAAATCCAAGATCACTCCATTAATGAGGATTGTTATAGATAGATAATGTCTCATAATAGAAATAACAGTCACTAAGAATAAGTCCTCCCAGAATATAGTACGTTGTGGGTCCTAGATCCGCGCACTGCATTTAACAGAAAATTGTATTGACTCATTCCCCATGTGAAGAACTTTCAGCAGTGCCTTAACTTTCTCAAGTGCTTACTTGACTTATTCAACATGAAGGCATCTAGTATAAATGGCTAGTTTTGACTTCTTCAGCACCATTATGATGATCTTTAAATACATCATGACTAATCCCTGCAAAATGATTAATGCACACACAACCTTTGGTACATACATATTCTCATCATTAATATTAGGAAGAAAGTGTTAAGTTCTAATTAATACTCTTGCAAGGCATATGGCTACAGGAAGGAAACTACCCATAAACATAGCATAGGAAAAGGATCATTCATTAGCATATATAATTACTACATTTTATCATTTTTATCCATTAGTTTTAAGAAAATATATCATGTTCTTCAATCATCCATTTTCCTACTTAATGTCTTTACACATATTAAATATGCATTTAAAACCATAAGTTCATGAATTTTCTTTGCAAAGAAACTATTTGAAAGGAAACAAAAAGAACTTAGAAAGATGGTCATTTAAGAGGCTCATCATTCCCCCCGACTATCCTATTGCTGGTGTCCAGCAATCATAAAGTTGTGGATCTTGGCTCTTAGCCTCAGGTCACTGACGATCTTTTCCCCTGATTCATCAACAACATATTTGAAGTATCCATGATTCTCCCTGAGTCTTTCCCATCTCTGGACTTCTTTGGCCATGTCATGATCCTCTGCATTTCCATTCACTGCAAGTAATGGCTACAGGAGAATAGGCGGTTGGAATCTTAATGAAAACCAAAAATTAAGTAGTGTCTTTCCCAACATTATGTACCATGGAGCTCATCTAGTGGCAAGAGTCAAGTTCTGAGGAGAATGGGGTTCTCTAACCTTTAGGTCATGGGACATCCTTGCCCATGTATGCCTACTAGTAGTGATCTCAGCCTCAATATCATGTGATGAGTACTCAAACCAATTTGTATATTCTTTCTCTCTAACCGGATAAACTTTGTTGGATCCACTTGGATTCATAGTGACTGAAAGTCAATCAAGAAAAGTTCGTCTGGAATGTTCAACTTCAGGCCTCATAAGCAAGGGTGTCTCTATTTCACTATTTCTATATAGAAAATCTTGATGTTCCCTTCTTATTTCATTTTTCATCCAAGATATTACTTCTCTTAATTGGACATCCCCCACATAAAGTAGTGAATTCCTGTCCATGTTATCTGGTACAACAAGATTATGCAAATACAATTCACACAATAAATTTTTCAAAGATATGGGGGCTGATTGAAATGCATCATAAAACTCATGAGGTGTTGAAATAGAGGGATTCAGCCCTTCCACGATCCTTTTTAATTTGAAATTAATAAATTGCTCCGTAAGAAATAAAGCATAGACCAGAGATGGTGATCTGCATGCCAATACCTCTGGAATTAATTCAGTTATCTACTCAACCCTTCTTTCCAAATCTGCAATTTGATTTTTTTTCTGCTCCAATTGATGATCTTTCTCATCAATGGTGTGTTTCAATTTTTATCTTTCTAACTTCCACTATGCCCTTTCTCATACAAAATATTGATACAAGATCAACCCTGCAACTAGGGTTGTAGATAGGTCTGGAGGTGGCATGCGCCCCTGATTGAAAATGTTAGTTCATCCTGGTGCAAGCTGAGGGGTTTTTACTATATTTTCCTATGTGGAGGAATCTCCTTTCCACACAACAAGATTTTTTATTGCATCATCCTCTTGACAAGATTCAACTGCTCTAGCTAGTGTGTCCAACCCATCCTTATCAATTTGTTCTAACACCTTTTCAATATCATTCCTATTGATTTCAGGGAATTCATTAGAGGGTAAGTTTTATGAATCATCAGGAATATCTTGTCCAGCAAAGTTATCAACAAACTCTTGTGCCTCTTCAAAATCTCCATCACTATCAATGAGGATATAGTCAACAATAGGGTTAACTTCTACTTCTAAATTCGTATTATGGGAAACGGTATCACTATGTGCATTTTTATGAACCATTGCTTCAGAAGAGGATCTCTCCATAGATTCAGAGGATTCTATATTCACAATTGGAATAGGAGTCTCAACATCCTAGATTTTGTTTACAGAAATCTTTGCACTTCTTCTAGCAGGGCTCTTAACAAAGCATGGAGAATTCTTGTGTTTCCTCCTGCCGAAAGACACCTCCTCCGTAGCTGCTACAAGAGGTTTTTCTGGTGTTTCCTTCTCATGCGAGGGCAAGTTTTTGTTGACTCTATCACTATCATCCTTATTGTTGGGATGTTCTTCTGGAATTACTTCCTCTGCTTCTAGGGTTTTTTCTTTTACATGCTAATGTTTAAATTTGAAAAAAAAAATCCCTCCCCCCAACTAAGTTTAAGGCATGTGTCCCACCAGGCCAGGTCATGCAAGAGTAAAAATTAAAAGAACACTTAATCCTAATAATAAATAAATAAAATAAAATATGAACAAAGGTATGTGTCAATAACCTGTTAAGCATTGTAGGAAGAGTGTTCTGAAATGTGACATGCACTAATGGAGTGATGCAATGGTGCAGAAAATGGTAGAGAGAGGAGGTGAGGTGAATTTTTATTATGGAGAAATAATTTCACAGGAAGTGAAACATTTATTATGGAATCTTTGATAAAAATCAAGGATTAGTAGAAACCTGGGTGGAAGACCCAGATACTTCTGCTGCAGGAGTGTTGTTTGTTAGAATAGTCCCAAAGGATAACTGAGAGGGGGGGTGAATCAATTATTAATAACTTTAATTATTTTCTCTTATTAACTTTAGAATACAATAAATTAAATGCTCATTCAAATAACACAGTACACAACACACAATTTGATTACGGGGAAACTAAATGGTAAAAACCCCAGTGGGAATTAGCACCCACAATGAACTATACTTGTTTATAGTAATCCCTGTTAGAAGATATTGCAACCCTGTTAGGAGTTGTTCTTTACAAAGAAATAAGTATAGTGACCTAGTTAAGGGTCTGACCCTATTAGGAGTCTTTTACAAATAACCCTATTAGGGGTGAGGACTCACTGTCCAAAAGCTCACTACTTCAATGGTGAAGGCTACAACCTTCTGTAGAATAGATATGCACTATATCTAATGATGATTTGTAGAGTAGACCTGTTGTTTTGATCAGTTCCAATGTATTGTAATCTTCTACTACTTCTTCACATAGACTCTTGATGAATGAACCACAACTGGTATTCTGCTCTGTACATTTTCTATCTCTTTTATTTTCATTCACACTTGGCGTATCACAAATGACTTGCTATAAGTATCTTCCTCAAAGTATGAGATCATGGGACCTATAAGACAACTCTTCATAACATCCTTGTTGGCTTAACTAATCACACAAGCATAATTACAACCACGCAAATATAAACTGAATAGACGCGACACTTCACTAAGTCGGCTTCACCAAATTAACTCTAACTTTGCAATCTTCTTGAAACACATTTGGCACCTTTAGCTAACTATCATCAACTCATAACTAATAATGAATATACACACGCATATCCTGAAGATAGGCGTAACTCAAGAAACATGTTAAATATGTCAGCTCTAAATAGATACTCTTCCAGAACTGTAACTGCCAATAACAAAATTACACAACTTGACTGAAACATCATATCTGGACCTGCGTGTATGAATATAGTAACCAAGGCATGTATACAACATGTATCTAACTGCGCACGGTTGGATAACACCATTCTAATAAGTTCTTATAAAATGTTGTATATTATATGTTGTCATCAATGAAAAACATACAACCAATTAAATACACAGAAACAAATCTCCAACAATCTCCCCCTTTGACATTGATGGCAACATATGATTTTAAAAACATCCTTTGTTCATGGTGTCCTCTTTCTTTTACAATCTTATCAATATCCCATCAAGGATTTCTCTATACTACTGCAGTTCCTCTGACTGTGTTTTTGTTCCATTAATATATACTCCCCCAGAGTATATGCTCCCCCTTAGTACATACTCCCCCTTTAACATCAATGGAAAAGGGAGCCATAAACCATTAGGCACAGGTACTACTCCAGAAGTAGAGTAGTCAACCATTTATCAGTCACTCACGACTGATGTTCTTCCTATATTCTCTAATCAGACTTAGGAGAGGGAATTACTCCCAACTTTTCTCTGAGATACTCAAAAGTATCTTTTGATAAAGGTTTTGTGAAAATATCTACCAACTGTTATTTTGTGCTCACATAGGCCAATTTTACTTCTTTGTCAGCAACCTTTTCTCTTAAAAAAAGGTACTTGATCTCTATGTGTTTTGTCTTTGCATGCATCACAGGGTTCTTAGACATGTTAATAGTACTAGTGTTATCACAGTGAATAACAATAGGATAATCAACCTGAATACCAAAGTCTTTAACCATCTGCTTGATCCAAACCATGGTTGAACAATTCAGTGTTGATGCATCATATTCAACTTTTGTTATTGACTAAGAAATACAGTTATGCTTCCTGCTTATCCAAGAAACTAGCCTATCTCCAAGAAATACTGCTCCTCCTAAGTACTCTTCCTATCATTAATACAACCTACCCAATCTACATCTATATACACATGAAGTTGTACATTCTCTGATTTAGGATACCATAAACCATAGTCTATAGTTTCCTTTAGATATCTGAATATCCTCTTGATTGCCATTAGGTGATTCTGCTTGGGTTCAACTGCAAATCTTCCAACAATGCCAACTGCATTAGAT
Organism: Thuja plicata; assembly: GCA_018584345.1. Classification (NCBI taxonomy): domain Eukaryota; kingdom Viridiplantae; phylum Streptophyta; class Pinopsida; order Cupressales; family Cupressaceae; genus Thuja; species Thuja plicata. Next base: position 1,418,477 of record MU227291.1, read on the forward strand.
ATGTCAAGTCTAGATTGAGTTAGATAAATGTGTTTTCCAATCATAGATTTTTACAATTTCTTATCAACTATTATGGAATCATCATCTTTTGAAAGCTTGGTTCTTGTTATCATAGGAGTGCATACTGGCTTACAGTATTCCATCTTGAAGGTCTTCAATATTTCCTTCACATATTTTGACTGATTAATGAATATACCTTTATATGTCTGCTTTACATTTAGTCCCAAAAAGTATTTTATAGGACCAATCATGCTCATTTCAAATTCATTCT
>MU227291.1:1421365-1440632 GCA_018584345.1 Thuja plicata
TCAATCTTGATATCTCAAATGCAGAGATTTTACTGATCAAAGTCTCTCTCTTGAAGTCTTGTGAGAATTGCATGGTTTCCTCTAGAATACTTATCTTGTTTTCATAGTCTAATGTTAAGGTAGTTAACATCTTGTCCATTATATCTTCTTCTGATATTTCTCCACCATTGTTTCTAATTCCAGAGACTGCTTCATTTATCCTTTGATTGTAGGCTCTAATGTTCTTTTCAGGTAACATCTCAAGACTGTTGTATTTCTTTTTCCATGTCTTCTTGCGTGCATTATTTTCTTGAATATCTCCTTCAAACATGTCTTCTAAATACTTCCATATTGTGTATGCCTAGTCTAATTTCTTGATCTCAGAAAATTCACTGTCAAATAGTGCGCTTATAAGGGCTTCTTTGGTAACTGCATTAGCTGTGAATGTATCCTTTTGTTTACTAGTAGCATCATCTCTTGATAGATCTTTTAAAGAGGGAATAACAACTTCTTGTGTGGCTATCTCAAAGATATCAAAACCAACACACTGTAGATGGGTTATCATTTTGTTTTTCCTATCTAGATAATTTTCTCCATCAAACTTAGGGCTCTCTTTTCTGAAGTAAGACATCTGATCTACCTTAAGCTATTAGGCTTCTTCTTCAAGGCACTTGGCTCTGATACCAATTATTAGAATAGTCCCAAAGGATAACTAAGAGGGGGGGTGAATCATTTATCAATAACTTTAATTATTTTTTCTTATTAACTTCAGAATACAATAAATTAAATGCTCATTCAGATAACACAGTACACAACACACAATTTGATTATGGGGAAACCAAATGGTAAAAACCCCGGTGGGAATTAGCACCCACAATGAACTATACTTTTTTATAGTAATCCTTGTTAGAAGATATTGCAACCCTATTAGGAGTTGTTCTTTACAAAGAAATAAGTATAGTGACCTGGTTAAGGGTCTAACCCTATTAGGAGTCTTTTACAAATAACCCTGTTAGGGGTAAGGACTTACTGTCCAAAAGATCACTGCTTCAATGGTGAAGGCTACAACCTTCTATAGAATAGATATGCACTATATATGATGATGAATTGTAGAGTAGACCTACTATCTTGATCAATTCTAATGTATTGTAATCTTCTACTGCTTCTTCACATAGACTCTTGATGAATGAACCACAACTGATATTTTGTTCTGTACATTTTCTGTCTCTTTTATTTTCATTCACACTTGGCGTATCACAAATGACTTTCTATAAGTATCTTCCTCAAAGTATGAGATCATGGGACCTGTAAGACAACTCTTCATAACATCCTTGTCAGCTTAACTAATCACACAAACATAATTACAACCACGCAAATATAAATTGAATAGACGCGACACTTCACTACGTCAGCCTCACCAAATTAACTCTAAATTTACAATCTTCTTGAAACATGTTTGGCACCTTTAGCTAACTATCATCAACTCATAACTAATCATGAATATACACACACATATCCTAAAGATAGGTGCAACTCAAGAAACACATTAAATATGTCGAATCTGAACAGATACTCTTACAGAACTATAACTACCAATAACAGAATTACACAACTTGACTGAAACATCATATCTGGACCTGCGTGTATGAATATAGTAACCAATGCATGTCTACAACATGTATCTAACCACGCAAGGTTGGATAACACTGTTTTGATAAGTTCTTACAGAATGTTGTTGTATATTATATGTTGTCATCAATGAGAAACATACAATCAATTAACTGCACAGAAACAAATCTCCAACATTGTTGTCATCATGTTATTGAAACTACTATAGGAAGTCTTCATGATGCACTGGCTTATGATATATTTTGAGTCGATGACCGTTGACAAGTAGTTTGAATTGTACAGGATCAATATTAGACAACTTGACTGCTCCATTTTCAAATGTGAAAACTATCACATAAGGTCTGCACCACCGTATCTGAAATTTACCTAGTGTATGCTGGTAGCATGAGTCATATAGTAGGGCCCAATCACCAATAAAAAATTTCTTGTCCTTGATGAATTTTGTTTACCATTTCTTCCTTTGATTTTGAATAAATTCAGTATTGTGAAGTGCAGATTTTGATACTTATCCAGTCCATTCAGTTGCAATAGCCTTTCCTCCTGGGCCTTGGTAAGGTCAATTTCTAATTCTAATGTCATCCTAAGAATCTTGTGTTGAAACTTGATAGGCATGGATGCATATTTTCCATAAACCAGTTCAAAAGGGGTAAAACCAATTGTTGTTTTCCAAGTTGTTCTCTAAGCCCAAATGGCTTCAGGAAGGAAGGTAGCCTAATCCTTCTTTTTAACAACAACTATTTTGGTTAGGATTTCTTCAATCTCCCTATTTTTTATTTATGTCTGGCCATTGGCCTAGGGATGATATGGTGAATATTTACCATGTCTCACTATGTATTCATGCATCAAATCAGTAAAAAGATTACAAGTAAACTGTGCACCTTGATCTGTTACAATCTCCCGAGGTACTCTAAACCTGGTAAAGATATATTCATCTATAAATTTTGCTACTTTATGATCTCTACCATGTCGCATGGCTTTATCTTCTACCCATTTTGTTGCATAGTTAGTACACACTAAGATATATGACTTACCGTGAGAAGATGGCTTGATAGGTCCAATGAAATCAATGCCCCATTTGTTAAATGGTGTCACCGCCACCTAAGGTTGCAAGAGCATTTCATCTGACTTGGTTAGGCATCCCATGCACTGACATCTGTCAGAGTGCCTTGTATGCTTAGTTGCATCCTTATGGAGGGTAGGCCAATAGTATCCTATAGGCAAGATTTTGTATGTGGCCTACTTTCCTTCAAAATGGCACCCACACGACTCATCATAACAAGCCCTAATGATATCATAAGTCTCATCCTTGCAAATACATCTTTTGGTGACCTCATCAAGACCTATGTAAAACATAAATCTAGAGATCCATGAAAAAAAGAAGCTTTTCTCAACCAGAATTCTACGTTTTCTAGGTGATAAATGAGGTGGTGTCCTTCTTGTAGCAAGGTAGTTGGCGTTGTCAGCATGCCATGGATTGTAAGTATCGATAGAGAATAGGTTCTCATCAAGGAAGCTATCATCAATTGTTGTAGGATTATCTAGAACTTGTAATCTAGATAAGAAGTTAGCCACCACATTAGCTTTACCTAGTTTATCGATGATTTTTACATCAAAATCCTACATAAGTAGTAACCATCTTGCCAACCTGCCTGTGATGGAAGGCTTTCTCATAAAGTATTTGATTATTGAATGATCAGTGTATACAAATACTTCATAACTAGTGATGTAATGTTTGAATTTATTAAGTGCATAGATTACTACTAGTAATTCCTTTTAAGTGATAGTATATTTTAGTTCATCACCTTGTAATTTTTTACTAATATAATAAATAGCATGCTCAACTATACCTTCCTTTTGTCCTAACACCACTCCAATGGCATAGTCAAATGCATTAGTGTGAATATGAAATGGTAGCTTCCAGTCAGGTCCTCTGAGGATGGGTGTCTTTTTCAAAACATCTTTTAGTTGTTGAAATGATAGTTCACAGTCGGCTATCCATTCAAACTCCGCTTCTTTCTTCAACAGGGTGTACAATGGGGCTGCAAGTTGGTTGAAGTCTTTGATGAATTGCCTGTAGTAACTGGCGTTGCCAAGAAAACTCCTGACATCCTTCTGTTTTACTGGAGTTGGAAGTGTAGTGATGATTGCAATCTTTGCAGGATCAACCTAAATGCCAAAGGGTGAAAGGTAATGTCCCAAAATAACTCCCTCTTCCATCATCATGTAGCACTTCTCACTGTTAAGGGAGAGGTTATACTCCTGACATCTTTTGAGAACTTTCTCCAAGTTAGCATGAGCCTCCTTGAATGTATTTCCATATGCAATGAATTCATCCATGTATATCTCCACATAGTCAGTAGAGATGTTAGAGAAAATATTGATTACTGATCGCTGAAAAGTAGCAGGTGCATTGCACAATCCAAATGGCAAGACAGAATAAGCAAATGTTCGCTAGGGACAAGTGAACATTTTTTTATCCTGATCTTCTAGTGATATCTGGATTTGGTTATATCCACTGAAGCCATCAAGAAATGAGAAATATTTTTTACCACCAAGGTTGTCAAGTACTTGGTCAATGAAAGGTAATAGAAAGTGATCCTTTTTAGTGGCTTTGTTAAGCTCCCTATAGTCCACACAAACTCTCCATTTCCCCCCTTTATTTGGAACAATTACTAAAGGCAAAACCCAATGGCTGTCAAAAATAGGATATATAAAGCCAGCTTTCAGGAGTTTTTGTAACTCTATCTTCACTATATCTCTCAGAGCAGGATTAATTCTTCTATGGGCTTGTCTAACTAGTTTGGACTCGGGACTTATGTAAATCCTATGGGTACAAAGCTTTTTTTCTAACCCCTTCATATATGTATAGTCTCATGCAAAGGCTTTTTGAATTTCTTTCAACAGTTGGAGAAGACTGGTCATTTGAGATGTTGTGAGGTTCTTATTGACATTCAACTCTTTTCCTAAGGCAATTTCTACCTTTTTTACTTTATCCAGCATCATAATTTCTTCAAATGAGGTTAACTTTATCTTATGTGGTAACAAGGTATGGAGGTAATCAGGTGCTACACAAAGCTTAGGTGAGGTTTGCTTGGGTAGTATGGTTTGGAGTGAACAGTTAGGGTCATGACAAGAGGATGGGTCAGATCCATACTGATTGGTGAGAATTTCCACTAGTATGTCATCTTCCTCTTGTGAGACCATAAATGGATCTCTTCCAATAACCATGATTTGTTACACTGAATTTTCTTCAAGGGTAGCATCACCTAAATCTGGCCAGATAACTTGGTCAAGGTCAACTTGGCATTTGGATGGAGAATACAGAGTTAGCTTCTTGGTATTTATCACATCCGATATGGTCATTTTTCCTAAGCGACATGCAACGCAAGCATCTGTTGTGGCCAGCCAAGGTCTTCCTAAGATTAATGGATATCCTCCTATAGTAGCTTTGGGGGACATTATTATAAAATTGGAGGGGTAATCCAAGGAATCAAGTGTCACAATGATGTCTTGTATCATGCCATCTGACTTAACAGTTGAATTATCAGCTAACTAGAGTATTGTAGGCATTTCTCTTAAACCAATGATGCTAAGTCTCAACAAAACTTCCATAGTCATTACATTGATGGATGCTCCTAAATCAATCAAGACATTCTATATTTGTATACTATTGATATGAATAGTAACCACTAGACTTCCTGGATCAGAGTATTTAGGCATTAAAACTTTATTTAGCATAAGATCAGAAAGTTTCCCAAGGACATGGATAGTGTCAGGGTCTTTCTTCTTTCTACCAGGTTGCTTGATACAGGCTTCCTTGATTGCCTTATTATAAATTGGGAAATCTTTGAGGGCATCCAACAAAGTTATTTGAACATACATTTTCTTAAGTTGGTCAATCAAATCAGCTGCAATAGGATTTTCTTTTGAGGGCGATGTTTGAACCAATCTTTGTAGATAAGGTGGATTTTTCAAAAATGGGGTAGATTGCAAAATAGGTGGAGCAGAAATGGTTCAGTTCTCAGGTATTTCCTCAGTATCAGGAACTTTAGTTATTATAGGTTCCTTAGGTGCAGGCAATGTGTTTCTTGATCTTAAGTGAATATCATTCACTTGTAGGGAATAAGCTTAATGATTTTTATTAGGATTTGGAGCTGGTTTTGCAGGTAGTTGTGTTTTCTTCTAAGGATTATTATTGGTTGCAAGAGGTGGAGTCATAATAGCTTGGTATTGATTAGGTTTATTGGGTCCCCACTGAGGTTGTTGTTTCTAGTTACCATGTGGTTTTCATTGGTTATTCTGTTGTGGCTGTTGATATTGGTTAAATTGATGTTGGTATGGGTTAAATGGAGGTTTTTGCGGATAGGTTTGGTTATGTTTTGGTTTTTGGTTAGACCAATTATAATTCCAATTCTATCCTTGAGGGCCATAATTTTGAGGGTTTTGGTTTTTCCATTAACTGCTATTACTATAACCAAAATTATTCAAGGGGTCTTGAGGCATACCTTGTCTTTGATCCCATGGTCTCCTTTGAGAAACATAGAAAACCTCTCCATTCTCCTCATCGATAGATTTAAATATGGTGGGAATTAAATTAGTGTCCATGGATGCAACTATTTTGCATTTACAGTTCCTTTTCCTTACTCTGCAGTGAGAACAGAATTCAGCCAGCATAGCTTCTATGTCTTCCTTCTTCCTTCGTGCTTGCATGTTGTCCAGCTGGGTGGCAAAAAAATTGATGATGTCCTATTTTAAATTAGACAAAAGATTGGACAACTCCATCTTAGATACTCCTGAACCATTGATCTTATGAGGTAAATCTTTGAGTCCTCTACCTTTCTTCACAGGACCCCTTGAATAGTTCAGACATATATTCTTTATGTCAGCCCAGTTCTTCTGAGTGATGTCTCTCCCTGTCATAAGGTCTAAGGCCTCAATACTTCCATCATTTACACCTTTTAGGAAAAGATTTTTTTGTGACTCCTCATTCATCTGATGTTGTGTATTGCGTTGCAGGTTAAACATAAACCTTGAGACATAGTCTTCCAAGGTCTCATCCTCTTTTTGTGACATTTTGAAGGTGTCATCTCCCTTCAAATCATGACCCCTATAGTACTCCTTATATTTAGAAAGGAACATATTGCTCATTGCATCCCAATCTGCTATAGCATTGGCACCTAACCCCATGAACCATCTTAAAGAAGCCTCCTTAAGAGTAGATGGAAACAATTTTAGCTTATGGGAGTCAGTTGTGTAATCATAACTCCTATAGAGGATGTCAAATTCAAAGAGGAAATTTTCAGGGTCTTCAGTGATAAGGCGATAAAATTTGGGAAGTGCAGAGGCAGGTATGTTTTTTAGATTATGATTACCATGTTGAGTAGGGATGGGGAAAGGAAAGGTAGGTTGAGCCATCCTTGGAGGAGGACCTAGTTGTCTTGGCTGATAGATAATTAAAACGAATGGGTTGTCTTGATACTCAAGTTCAAAAAAAAGGTCATACAAATGTAGTGATTCTTTAGAGGATGATGGTGAAGATATCTCTCCTTGGGCATCAACAAATGGGTTTTCAAATGGGTCTTCTTCTTCTTCACTCTCAACTTGGGGTTCCTCAGGTTCATGATTAAAAATATCATATGGTTCCCCCTATTTATTACAAGGAAGGAATCTCCCAAGATGGTCTCTTCTTCTATGCATAAAAGGATTACCTAAAACCTAGTCCTAAATTAAAAAAACTAGGCACATGAACACCAAAGTAAGTTTGAATTAACACCATCCCCGGAAGCAGTGCCAAAAATGATTGGCTAAATAATCGTCTCATAACCCCATAGCATTGGACAACTTATTTTAGGATTGGACACCCTAAATGGTTGCTAATTAGATCATTCAGTCTCATTTAATTATCAACCAGGGACGTAAACTTGGAATGGCATCTGCAAAGTATATGCTTCAAACTCCCTTAATCCTCATGATTAATCCTATGAAATTGAAATGCATTGATTTTCAGTAAATCTATGCTAACACAAGTAAATGTGTTTATTCTAGGAAAATAAGTAATCACGGATAGAAATTACTCTAACCACCTATGTTGCAGGAACAGTCTACTAGTTCTGTTACTAGTGGTTGCAAGAACAACAGAGTTCTACTTTACTTCTAAACAAGCATGGAAATTATTCCTACGCTAACAAAGTAATTCACTCACGAAGTGGGCCCCCTTGGATGAGTGAATAGAAACACAATCAAGATAAAATAATTGAACTCAAACTGTACATTCTATTCATTCATGGAAAATACACTTGGATAGATAAAACATTATTACAGCTACAAAAGCATCTATTCAAAAAAATCAACTAACTCGACTAACTCCTTAGAGTTAAAACACTCATCTTATTTAAAGGAAAACTATAACTACTCCCTAAATGTCTCATAACAGAAATAACAACAGATACATAATGTCTCATAACAGAAATAACAGTCACTAAGAATAAGTCCTCCCAGAATATAGTACATTGTGTGTCCTAGATCCGTGCACTGCATTTAATAGAAAACTGTATTAACTCTTTCCTCATGTGGAGAACTTACAGCAGTGCCTTGACTTTCTCAAGTGCTTACTTGACTTATTCAACACAAAGGCATCTGGTAGTAATGGCTGGTTTTGACTTCTTCAACACCATTATGTTGATCTTTAAATACGCCATGACTGATCCCTACAAAATGATTAATGCACACACAACCTTTGATACATACATATTCTCATCATTAATATTAGGAAGAAAGTGTTAAGTTCTAATTAATACTCTTGCAAGGCATATGGCTATAGGAAGGAAGCTACCCATAAACATAGCATAGGAAAAGGATCATTTATTAGCATATATAATTACTGCATTTTGTCATTTCTATCCATCAGTTTTAAGAAAATATATCATGTTCTTCAATCATCCATATTCCTACTTAATGTCTTTACACATATAAAATGTACATATAAAACCATAAGTTCATGTATCTGTTTTGCAAATAAATTGTTTGAAAGGAAATAAAAAGCATTTAGAAAGATGGTCATTTAAGAGGCTCATCACATCCTCCAAAATCCAATCATTTCCTCACACTACCCCATCATGTCTCCATGCATACCCACTATCACTCCTTATCATACCTTTGACAAGGTAAATATATCTTATCCTCCATCCACATCTCCCTCTTATACAATCATGCCTCCATATTCTCCCATGGTCATTCCCAAAAATCTTTCTACAACAACACTACTAACTACATCCCTAATCCAAATCCAACATCTCATTATCCTCCAACCCATTTTCCAGTCCATAATCCTAGTCCTTAATTTCCTCCAATCCATCACCATGATCCCCATGCTATTACTAATCCACCATCCACTCTATCTTACCTTTCTCCATCAGCCCCTCCATCCTATCCCAATGTACCCTCTTCCACTCCTACATACATTAACACAAATCCCCTTCCACAATCTACCTACATCTCTTAATCCACTTCATATCCTTACCCCAATCCGTCATTCCTCCTCCATCATTCATGTTCATGCCCACTTATGTGAACTATCTATCCATCCATCTCCTACACCCGTTTCTAAACTATCATACATTCAAGAAAACTTGCAATCCACTACTACATCTCCATACACAAACTACCCTAGTTTCCCATGATCTACATCTGCTAACCATCCACCCCAACCTCAAACACGCAAGTCTTCAAGGACCTTCACAGGGAAGCCACCACAAAATTCATCTCTTAAAATTGATGAGTCATGTGAAGCCACTAATGATGAGACCTTTCTACCTCCCACAACCATCATTCCTCTTCCATCTCCCACTCCTACCATTTCCCTTCCGCCTCCCATAATTATTGATCCTCTTCCATCTCCTAACACCAGTTAATTCCCTCCATGCAATCCCCATCCCCATCCCCGTCTTCTCCTCCTGACATTATCCACACCCCATCCAATGAATTTCATGAATCCAGCCATCTTTCCTCTATTCTAAGTGAAAAATCTCTCATCTCTCCACCCCGTCCATCTGAAGAATCCATCCATACATCCCTCATCATACCATCCACATCAATCAAATCATGTCAATATCTTTCCCAAAATAATGTTTAAATATCCATTGACCTAAATCAAGATCCTACCATCCCACTTCCTCTATTAAATGACCCATTTTTTTCACCTACTCCCCCTCATGATCCATTTTCATCCACTCTTCCCAATCAAGATCCCACCATTTTACCTACTTCATCTCAATATCCATTACCCCATCTATGTCAAGATCATAGCATCCCATCTCCTCCACTTCATTATCCTTTATCACTTCCAATCCAAATTATCCCGCCACCATCACTTTATCCCCTCGGTTCACTTACATTCATCCATCATGGTCCACTTGAGGCAAAAGAAATAAATTTCATGTCCACCATTTACATTCCTCCTAATAATGGACTCGCATATTTTTCCCTAAGAGGGAAGTATCCTATCTTCGATCGAATGCTCAAAAAATGGAATTATCAAGGTAAAGGCTTAGGCCTAAATGAGCAAGGTACCCTGGAGCCCATCCATGTTAAAAAACATCCACAAAATTATGGTCTTGCTTGCAAATATCGAGGCCTTTCACCCAAAAATGTTGGTACGACTAATGCAAAATTCAAGCTTGCTTTCAAACCCACCATTGCATCTTCCCATCGTTCCTCCAAAAAATTTAATGCCATCCCTCCTCCTTTGTCATTTCAACCCAAGAAAACCTACCACATTCCTCCTTCATCCTCTAAATCCATTTTGGGCCCCTATTTCCCAAAATTTATCATTGCATATCCTCCACATACTAAATCCATTTTGGGTCCTTATATCCCAAAATTTCATCCCCCATCGTATCCCACTCATTCCTCCATCCATCAAACCCATATAAAAAATCCCACACCCTACATTCCCAATCAATATTATCAAACGCACATACCCGCATGCCTCATCCACCATCCTACCTCCATCACTCCATCCATATTTCCTCCATCTCATACAACTTCTCATATTCCTTCCAATGCTACTCGAAAAAAGAAAAAACTATGTGGATCCCTAAGAAAAAATATGAAAGGCATCTAAAATAAAAATCCACAATGGCATCCAAATTTTCTAATCCTCTAGTTCTACATTCCTCTTTGCCATCTCCTAAATCTATTTTGGGTCCTTATGTCCCAAAACTACATACCATGATTCCTCCATCGTCTCCACATGTACCATCCAATTCACATCCATTCTTTCCACACTCCTCACCACATGTGCCAATGTTGGTCCTAACAATATCCCCTATCACACTCACTTTCTGCTATTTCATCCAAACACTTATATCACCATATCTCTTATCCCACATATATCCCCCATCGTAAGCATCTCATCCATGTTGTTGCATAAAGATACTCATCCCAAATAAGGTTGTACCAACATCTCGCAATCACTACAAATGGGCTCCTATTACCTTGATATCAAACTTGATGCTTGAGTCCTCCATCCATCTCTTCTTTATCATTCCATCCATAAACCCCCTCCAAAAAAGTCAAAAAGTCAAAAAATAAAAAAAATCTATAAAAAAGAGCAAAAAAGTAAACTAAAACCATTGTCCAATGGTGAAAACTTGGAAAACAAGCGCCTTGGACAAGTGTCATGATGAAAACCTGGAAAATAGGCATCATGCATAATCCCTCTATCCAGTTGCTCTCCACACTTGAGGGCAAGTCCTTATAGACACCATCCATCACTTCCTCCATCTTCTTTTCTACCATACTTATCATATCTTATCCCTTTCACCTCTTCCATCCTCCTTTTGGATCTTGATAAAATTAAAATTAAAAAATATTTGAAATGTATACACCCTTTTGGACACCTCTTGTCATCCATTTCGGCATCACCCTTTTCATCCACCTATCATCCTTACTTATCCACCATCTCATCTTTCATCCCTCTCCATCCTTCAATCACCATATTATCTTCCACCTACCTCTCTTATCATCTTGTTGTCCTCTCTTCGTCATATCTTCCATCATATTGTACCCCATCCTAATCCTTCCTCACATATGACCTATCCTAAGTGGGGTTGTTCTATTCATTGGTGACATAGTCCTTGGAGACTTTAGCATATCCACCTTGCCTCTCCCATTACTTCCCTTCATTCATAATCCTTTCATCTCCCAATCTTCTCTCCTATCCACTCATAATTTCCAATCCTTCCATCTCCCAAGTCTCCCTCCATTCCTTTTCTAAAATCCTTCGATCCAGCAATCCTTTCTCTCACTCTTTCCCTCTTACATCCCTTGTCATTGGTATCTAGCTCTAGGCTACCCCCATGCATCCAATTTCATCCATTCATATCCCCTGGCTCTATGCAGTCTACCATCACATGCAAATCCTATCCACCTCCTCCAGCTATCCAAAAATATGAAACATCAATCAGCACACCCAATCACACCCTTTTCTTTTTTCTCAGCCTTGTTGCAAGCATCACAATCCACTCATCATCATTGGGATGCATCCTTCCCAATCCCTGGGTTTCTTCGAGTACGTCATTCCTACATCAAGAACACCTCATCAACCATCCATCCATCTTGGCTTTTTAGCTTGACTGGGGCAACATCATGTGCATCCCCATCATCTCATCCATCATCCCAAGCCCTTGTACATCTTGTAATTAGTGTCCTATACATAGTGTCAGTTGTGTCTTCACCTAGGATAATTTGTACATATGTGTCTTTAGATCCCATCCTTTTTTTTCAAATAGTCCTTGTGTCATCTTAGCCATTGTCCCTACCTAGCTAGCACTTCAATGATCATCCCTTAGCCCCTTTGAGGTTCATGTTTTTTTATTGTCTCTTGTCACAAGGAATCCTAGATTATCAATCCATCATCGGTCTTTGCAGGATTTATCCTTCCTCATATAAAACCAATCAAATCAATCATCAATCCATCATCCTCCCTATGGAAAAAGGTATGTGAGATACTTTTTGTTTATTTGATGCTTTTGGATCTTTGTTTATTTTTTGAGCTTCCTTGTCTTACCTCCTCATGGTCACCATGATCCTTTATATAATGGTTTGTTGTCAATGGTGAAAGTAGGTGTACGGTCTTGATATTTTTCTTTCTATGTGCATTTTTGTGGGTTCCTGGACATCATTTCCCCCTTGAATCTCTTGAGACTCATGTGTGATGCTGGGGAAATCCTTGTGTGCCTATTTTGTTAGTCTCGTGCAACATTGGTAACAAGGCCTTCCGTTACTAGTAACCTTGGCAGGTCTCTAGCATTGCTATATCAAACTAGGGTGTGCTCTCCAACATTTAACAAAATTCAATCCCCAAGTCTTGTTAGCTACAATTAGATTCATGATTTCACTTTGATTTTCAGAATGGATTCTATTTATTCTTCCCAATCCGTTCTTTCTCCCCCTCCCCCTATTTGCATCATTTTCAAGAAAATTCCAAAAACACTTTGCTTGTTGCATTATTTTTTCAAGGGGGCACAACCTCATATCGTCGTCACTTTGGCATGACCCCTAGGAACCTAACTTCTTCTTAGCAACTTATTTTCTTTTCTTTGACACAAGGCCACTTGTGGTACCACATCAAAGAGGGGAAAAATGTAGACATCCAAAAATATTAATTGAATTAATATTTCCTATTTATTCATCTAGCTATCTAATTTAATCAATTAAATAGTTTCCCTCCTATTATTTAAATACAATCTAAATACTATCTTAATGTATTCAATTTTATACATTTGTCTCCAAACCCCTTTTAATAAATTCATTTTTTATAAAAAAATCTCTCACGCTCTTAATTCTTCTAAACTATGGTTAATTCAAATCTAATTTGAATAATAATCTAAACCTAACCTAGAAACCTACTAATCCAATTTAGAAGCCTACCCTACTCCTACTTATCTCTCTTAATAAACCTACTCTCCCACTTAAGCACACACTAATCACACTTAAAGTGTGATTCCTAACCTTTTATCCCTAATGGAGTGCTCGCACATGTGTGAGCAACTCATCCCAAGAGAGCCATCCAACTCCCTTAAATGCTCTTACAACCTTGTTCCCCACTCCTTTCTCCAAGGTTGCTCACACATGTGTGAGCAACCTTGAGCATCACAAAGCATTTAATGCTCAAAATGACTCCTCTTGTAAGTCTATGTGTCCCTTATGTGGCTCCTATGTGGATGCCACGTATGTGCCACCTCATCCAATCTCTTCTCTTCTCTCCAAAAATCTATAAATAGAGGCATTTCGTCTTGCATTTCATCTCTCATTTTTGCATTGTTATCATGCTAATTTAGCTCTATAATTGCATAGTTTGTTTTCATGCTCTTAGTTCTTTGTTAGTTCATTTATAAATCACATTTTAGGATCAATTTGGTAATTATCCTTAGCTTAAGATCATCATCTTGGAATATTTGAGACTAGTTCTTCATACTAGCTCTTGAATCTCTCCTTCTCCATCAAACTTGCATTCATATTTGCATGGTAATTGGGGATTCATCCATTTGTGTTTGAGAGAGCACATCCACATTCAATATTTTGAGAAAATCAAATAAGTTAAATAGGGTTCTTACTTGTTTCATGCTTAATATGATGTTATTTGGTTTTCTTAGTTGCTTGCTTTCTATTTCATGATTTTGACCAATTTTATATGCTAACCCACTAACTTTGCATGTTTGATCTTTCTCCTAGAAATTTAGAGATTTCCTCATACACATATCCTCAGAAACACCATAAGCTAATGCATATCTATCAAAGACCCCAACTATTTTCCTTAATCATGTCCATGCAAGTTGGGGTAAAATATTGAAACTATTGATCAATTTTGGTTGCAGAGGTAGCTTAGTTGTCTTTTCCTACATTCAATTTTAAAACATTTCAGTTTGGGCTTCTAAAAAGAATCATGTTCTTTTCATACACACTTGAATTTTTTCTTAGCAATTGAACCCATCCATTTTGTGTATTTGGCACGCTTATGCATATGTGGAGTGGTCCTACCGCTAACAAACACTATCCTCTCCCTCTGACTCACATGGCCATAGATGCAAGATAAAAGTGTTAGAAACACTCAATTTTTATTTTTCTAGATCAAAACAATATTTGGTGGGAAAAGAGGTACTCACCCAAAGTATTGTTTCAAGCTGCACTCGTTCAGTCCGCTATACAAATTAATGTTTGCATTTTGGCACACCCCATGGTTTCCCTAGTACCCACATTCGTGTGAGGTATATCAAAATCCTTTCCCCTGTAGGGAGAGGACTGGGATTGTGTCACTTGGTGGGATGCAAGAGCATTGAAGGTACCCCAACTACAAACCAATTGGTTTATCAGCCAAAATTCCCTCTACTTGCTGATACGAAAGTTCAGAGACATGCTAAGACACCCCACATACTTGCAATTCATTGTAGAGATACAAATTCCTTTGGAAGTGATGTCCCTTGGAATATGAAAAATGGTGTGCCTAAGAAGTGAGTGCACTGTGAGGAGGAACTTATGCCTCCAGAATTCTAAGCCATCCGAGTTGAATAAAAGTAGCTCAATTTTATCAAAGTAGGGATTCAGGGGCATTATCCTTTGCAGCTATAGGATTGTAAATATTTTTCTAGATACTTTAGCTACAAAACTATGTCTATTGTGTTTGTTGTGTTTTATTTTGAAAAAAATACTTTACACACAAAAACTTTTCAAATCATGCTAGTGTCCTAGGGAGTCAACAACCTACTGTTCAAAATTGCCAACAATCTGACAAACTCTTGAAACAGTTCTATCAAAACTGTAAACTGTCAAAAAAATCCATTTCCCCAAATCTACAAATTGTTCAATATAATCTACAGTGTAGCAAAAAACTATCTGGAATCTTCCAACAACCTGTAATCTCCAAACTGTCTTAGATTTTCATAAATGCTTATATCCTACCGAAATTACCATTTCATATTGCCATAATTGCCCTGTCATTATGTTGAAATTGCCTTGTTATTTTATCGCAATTGTCATCATTCTTCCACATTTGACCTGTTATTATGAAACAATTATCTAATATCCTTTTTATTCAAAACTCTTGATTTTACCAGAATATTTTATTCCATATGATCATTGTCCTTAGTCTGTAACCTCCAAAATGTCATTTTCTTAGTTTGCTACTCAAATCATACCCAATTTCAAAATAGGATCACACCAAAAAATTTGACATTAGCAAACCTCTTTTGAGCTTGCTATTCATTTAGAACTATCAATCTAATCAGTCAGACTATATCCATTTTGATCTCTCTGCCATCAGTCTTAGAAAAACAAGCAACCTCGACACCCTTCTTCATCTAAAGAAAGAGACCAATCAAATCAATATCAAACCCATGAAACTCATAGATCAAGAGAAATCAAACTCTGTCCCAATGATTTTTCAGTTTTGAATAAGAACCAAAATGTGTTAGAAGAGGTATCACCTTTTTTCTAGACACATCAACAATCACATTGTATCCTGTTATCAAAGACTTTTTCAAGATGTCACTCTCATACCCTTTTCGTTGGAGACCAAAAACATGATTTCAAACAAGGAATAACTTGGATGACATGTACATCAACCCTATTTCCACATACGAAGAAGAACAAAATTCTAACTAATATGATGATACAGACCCTTTTTCTATTTATAAATTTTCCCCATGATGGCCCAACCAACCGCCAATCCCTTTGTGCTTCACAGTCCCCAACCTCGATATCAACAATAGAAAAATATTAATGCCTTACCACAATCTAGAGATCAAAATCAAACCGACAATAGATCATACAATCCTACATCACAATCCCAATATCAAAGGCTAGCTAACATATCTTCTAATATTGGAAACATACAATTACCATCAAAAACTGATATCCTCGTGCAAAAAATGCAAAAAAATGCAAACCTAGTTAGACGATCTTCAAAATCAACATCCAAAAAAGTATTACCTTGTAGAGGAATTATATCCCAACCATGTTGATCAATCTATCTATACGCCTCCAATCACAACACATGTCAATAAACATCCTCTTATTTTTTCAAATCCAACACCAAGGATTTCCCCAAAAAACACAATTGCAAATATATCATCCTTTGGACATACAAATGTTAATGTGGTATCAGTAACAAGATCGCCCAATTAGAAAAAATACCAAACTAAACCTTTCAATTATTTACGTCAAAAACTAGCTCATAGACATCATCCTATTATTGAACAAGATCAAAATCACCTACCCATGTCTAGCAATGGTACATTCCAAAAAAAATCAAACCAAAGACACATCTGCCTCCCGTGACGAAGTTGTCCCTCAAGAAGCCTCCATATTTCTCAGTATTCCTTCATCTGCTAAAGTGTCACAAGAGAAATCTTTGTCATTTACATCCAATGATATATCCAATGATGAGACATCACAAGGGCTATCCACAATGGATTTCCAAGATAATCCCTTTCATGATACAAGTCCCTTTTATGATTCAACAAGTCTAGACCCAATTACACTATATGCTCCATTTCCAAGAAAAATCATCTCAAAGTTTCCAATCCTCCAACCTCCTTGTTCCACATGTCAAGACATTAATTCCTTTTCTAAAATCTCCCATACATATTCCAATAAATACCCCATCTCAAGAGGCTGATCAAAAGCATGAAGAAATGAGTCCTGAAATAAATTATGATCAACATCCCAACAATGACCAAACTTGTTCAGCTTTTTTACCAAGACCCCATTTTCATGAACCTCATGATGATCCCACTATTCTTATCCATCCTATCCAATACGATCCCACTATATCAAAAAAAAAATTTCCTTCCAAGTCCCAACATTCCACTTCCTAAGAAAGATCATGACCTCCCATCCATTCTTTCCAATGATTCCATTCATAATCAAGAGAAAACCACCCTTAAAATGGAGTCTAATGATCCCCTTCAAAATCAAGATCAAGGTATCCCTTCACCTTAATATACACCACAATATCACATCATCCCTCCATATCCTCTACAATATCCCTCCATCCCTTCACCTCCATGTCCTAATACTCCAGACCCTCCACAAGATCATATCCTAGAAAATGATATTGTCATTGCTCCTATGCCACCTCATGATTCTATTATCCTTTATAGTCCCCTGCATAATCCCAACACACCTACGCAAGTTATTCCTAAACCTTCTATATGTCAAATGGGTTCCTCCACTTCCATTTAATATGGTCCATTCCATGATCCTAATTGTCCTTCAAAAGATCCCATCACCTCTGCAAAAGCTAGTAATGAACCCCCTACATATAACCTTGGTTCATCCACTTTCATTCGGGCTGGTATACTTTGTGATTCTATCATGCCTTACATACCTCCTGAAGACATTATATTTTTCCATTAGTATATGCAAGGAAAGACATGAGGGTAAGTGCACAAAGATGGGGGACCAAAAAGGGGGTATAAGGTGCCACTTTTTTTTCTGAAATCAGAAAACTCTAAACTTCAACGAGAAATTGAGTATACTTACACTAAAAATTTTAAAATGTGACAAAAACAAGAGTTGTTCTACTCCAAATCTAGTTTCTAAACTACTAATTTTTTTTAGAAATGGTGGAGATTAAGGCCCTCAAAAAGGGGGAGAAAAAAAAGTGGTCCTGTTTTCTATGAAAAAACATAACATAACATCTGGTGTGCTCCCCATAAAATGTTAACTTTAAAAAAAAAAAAAAATCGCTCTAGTGAGAAATTAGCTAACACCATCTAGTTTATCCTAGATTTTTCTGCTAATTTTTTTATGAAAGTGTGATTTTTTGCCATTTTCCGAAGTGGACACATCCTTAAAACATGAAATTTCTGTGTGCTCCCCCTAGAAATCATTGAAAACTAATTGAAAATCAAAACTTCTTTTTTTTAAAGTGTGTAGAATGGAGTCTAGTTTTTGAAAGTGTATTTTTTTTCAAAATTCGATGAACGAGCCAAAATCTAAGCCCAAATGAATACATGTTGGTTTTTGACAAAAATCGGACATACTTAGAAAAGAAATTAGAGATGAAACACTTAACATAATGAGAATTCAAAATAAATTACATGGTTAGATAGCTATCAGAGAGATCTACAATATCATGTCATTTGATTTTATCGTTATTGAACCATGTGTGAACCTGACGGGGAGCACACAAGAAAAATTGTTATTTTTCAGTAGGTTTGCTGGAAAACACGTCTCAGGCCTGTTTGAATCCTCCAAGCCTTTGGGTTGGAACTCCAAGGAAAATCCAAGCCTTAGGCTTGGTAAATATCAATGTCATTAAAAGGGTGCATGCCCTAAAGGGGGCACACCCTATAGGGCGCACGCCCTATACTCACTATAGGGTGTGCACCCTATAGGGCGTGCACCCTATAGGGCGTGCGCCCTAATTATAAGTCTGATGTATTTAATTTCTTATACTTTAAGTTATATTTGTATAAATACCTTCCAGGATGTTTGAGATAGGTTTCAGCTTCATAGGAGTTAAGATGTAGATTTTAGATTTTGGGGATTTTAAAAAAAAATCAGACTTAGCCAAATTTCAGGCACATGAGGGTTCCCTAGATTTATGAACAAGTTATGGAACATTGTGTTAATGCATGTGGAAAGTTATATGTTG
>MU227291.1:1444188-1460520 GCA_018584345.1 Thuja plicata
TGTCCTAAGGGGTTGTAATGGGTCCTAAGGGGACCTAAGATCTCTCTCTCTCTCTCTCTCTCTCTCTCTCTCTCTCTCTCTCTCATGGGTCCTATGACTATTAATATGTTCTAAAAGGTCCTAATGAGGCATAATGTGTCCTAATGGGTCTTAAGGGGTCGTAATGGGTCCTAAGGGTTCCTAGGACCACTTAGAACCTATTACAACCCCTTATTAGACACTAGTGCACATTAGATCCCATTAGTGTGTCCTACGATGATTACTATGTTATAAGGGGTCTTAAGAGCCCCTAATGTGTCCTAAGGGGTCGTAATGGGTCCTAAGGGGACCTGGGACCACTTAGGACCCAATATGATACATTACAACCACTAAGAACCTTAAAGAGTGTCCTTAATAAAGTCAAGGGCTTAATATTATAATCAATAGTCCACTGAGAATCATTTTCAAAACAATGTGTTGATTCCTAAAATTTGGCTAAGTCTGAAATTTCCTAAAAACCCTCAAAATCTAGAATCTTTATATTAACTCCTATGAAGCTAAAACCACTCTCAAACATCCTGGAAGTATATACATAAAATTTAACTTAAGTATAAGAAAGGAAAAGTATGTAACTTATACTTAAATGTTACATTTTATGTATTGGCCTAGTGCTGAAATTGGTCTGGCAGGGCCTGTTGGGCTTTCTTCCTCCCTCCCTTAAGAATTTTTCATAATGTTACATAGGGTGCACGCCCTATTGGTTTTGATTTCCCAAGCCTTAGGCTCGAACAATCAAAGCCATAGGGCGTGTGCCCTATAGGGCATACACCCTATGGCTTTTTGGGGACCAAAAAAAAGTTTGGCACCTTTTTGGTCCCCCATCTTGGTGCACATACCCATGATAAAACACCATCAATTTATACTACACCAACAGACATGGCACAACACTACCCGCCACCAAGGTTACTGATATTGCTAAGTACAAATCATCCCAACGCAACACTATTCAGTGTTACCCGATGACAGAAAAGACAAAGGAACCCGATGAGTAACCAACAGTGCAACCCAATGAAATAGTCAAGAGTGGAACCTGAAAATTGAAGGGAACCTGATGATCAATTCAAAGAAGGAACACCGGCATACTTTCAGTTCACACCGACGATCAAGAACTGACAGTCAGTTGCATCCCACAAAAAGTGGATATGACCTTCCACGTCATATAAATCAATGAAGTTTTATATTTAGCTTCTTGATTTGTTTTAAATCCATTACATGAGGGAAAATCAATGTAATTATTATTATTTTTATCAATTTAACTGATTTAAAACATGCAAACTAAAGGATCAAGGTCAATTTTTATACCTTGGATCTAGAGTTAACATTGTAATGCATGATTCTAAAACAGGTCAAATAACTTGTATAAATAGATGATCAATAAATTATGAACATGTTGTTCAATGATGATTGTAGCCACTAAGAGCATCTAAGGATCAGACAAAAGAATTCATGCAGCAGCACAGACAAAGATCAAATCAGTTTTCAAGAACAAGAACAAAGGCTACTGAAAAGCACGAAAAGGTATTAATCAATCACTATAGGTGATATTCATATACTGTAAGCTTTAATGGATCTATAATTAGCAATTATAGATTGCATACAGTAAGGTCAAACATATTGTACACATTCTAACAAGTGGGGTACACTTAAGAAATCCTTTCAAGGAAGGTGGATTTAACAATCCTATTGTAAATCTCCTAACCGAGTGCACACTACATCAGTGTTGCTAAAGCTCTTAATAGAGTAGATCCTAACATGTCTCCACATTAATACTCCTAACAGGGTAGATCATCAGAAGTGATCAAATTGTAAGCCTTAACCGGCTCTCTTCCATTCTGCAGATAGTGAAGTTTTGTGGGTGCCATCGCCGCCGCAGTTTTTACTTCCTAACAGGAGTTTTCTATGATATCATATCTTGTGTTATGTGTCTATTACTTTCATGAATGTTTCAATGAATGTTGCATACAATTAATTTTATGAATTAATACTACATGCATAAGAAAGAACATCATATATGGTTGGTAATACAATAAAGATTGATTGCTAATGAAGAAAGGTGAAAAGTGTTAAAAATTTTAGAGGTAGTGATTCATCCTTCCCCTCTCAATACTACTTCCCATTAATCCCAACAATTGATATTAGAGCTAAGTCTCTTCTTGGAAAGCTTAAAGGCTTAAGAGAAAATATCATACAATGGAGAAGTACAAACTTGATAAAAATATTGAGAATAAAAAGCTTGAAATTCAGATGTTCTATGAACAGTATAAAGAAGCTAGAATCATTATGAGATAGTTTCTGGATGAAAGAAAGAATATGGCTTCTCGCTATAATGAGACAGATTATCATGAGGAAGAGATTCCATATTTCTTTGAGTCTTCAGGATCAAATACAATCAAGGCATCAGATACATTAGAAGAAAGCATAACAAGCCTAACTGAAATCAATCTACATATGGATGGACAAGTCAAATCTCTGCAAATCAGTCAAGAGACACAGATGGTAAGGATGATTGATGTCATGAACAATTCTAGGCAAGCTGAACAAGAAAGAACACTAGCTATTGATGATAGAAGAAAGATCACAGAAAAGCTACAAGAAAAAGAGTTTGAGATACAAAGACTTACAGAGCATCACCATGAGGTTACTAATCAGATTATTCTTATGATTCAAGAAGCAAACAAAATGAATATGGAACTCATTGAAAGAATATAGATTATCGTTGAACTAAGAGAAGAGAATGAAAAAATAAAGCATGAGGTTAAAATTCAACAACAGAATAATGACATGATTAAGAGAGCTGAAGAGAGTACAAAGAGGAGGGATGAATTCTTGAATGCACAAAGAAGACCCAACACCAACACTGGACTAGGGTACACCGAGCATAGAGAGTCATCAAATGAAGCTGATCCAAAATATGCCTACATCAATCCTAGACCAAAGAAGCTAGCATGCAATCACTGTGGAAAGCAAGGCCACACCTCAAATGTCTGCATGAGAAAAGAAAAGGTATTCCTAAATCCACATTTACATTTATAGGACATTGTTATAATTGTAGCAAGAAAGGACAGAAAGCATATGAATGTAAATAAAAGGTGAAAGAACCAAAGAAGGAAACCTATATGGACAAGTATTGTCCCACCTGCAAAATGCATGGGAACACATCTCTTGAATGCAAGAAGAAGAAAATTGAAGCATGGAAACCCAAAAATCAATAAAATGCATATAAACTGAGTAGAGTCGGTAATTCATATGTTTGGGACTACAATACATGGATAAACTGCACAACATGTGGTAGATATGGTCACATTGCTGCAAATTGCATGAGAACATGGACCAAAAGGTCTAGAGGCTGGACCAACCCTGGAATGGCATGTTTGCACTGTCACAAGGTTGGACATATAAAGAAGGACTGCAGAGAATGAATAACAGAAACCACCACTTTTGCAAATGGTAACACCATTGAAGACATCAAGAAAATGCAAAAGAAAATGTGGAGGAAAGCTTCAACCATTGAGGAAGCTGGACCAAGCAATGCAGTAGGTGACACCTCATCCCATGGATCTGGTGACATCACCACCCCCGCCTAAGAGATGAACAAGTAAGT
The DNA here is from genome assembly GCA_018584345.1 of Thuja plicata. Taxonomy (NCBI): domain Eukaryota; kingdom Viridiplantae; phylum Streptophyta; class Pinopsida; order Cupressales; family Cupressaceae; genus Thuja; species Thuja plicata. The sequence continues at coordinate 1,447,829 of MU227291.1, forward strand.
ATGGAACTGCACTACACCAAGTCATATTTTTCATCAGTTCCATTATACAAATTGATAGATAGTCAAAATATGCATGAATAAAGATGCATATTATGTTACTTGTTACAATTCAAAGAAAATGACCCCATCGGTAAATACATACCGAAAATCATTGGTGAACATAAAAGGATGAGCTGTCTACACTTGTCAAGAATCGTCGGTCAACACATAAAAAGGATAAGTCGCTAATGTAACCCAACACCCGTCGGTAAGAAAGTAAAGTTACAATGTTGTCTTGACACTACACCGAGATCCGTCGGTGAAAGAAACAATCTTAACAGCTATCCTAAGCATCCTGTCAACACTGAGAATGTTAGTTGAGATTCTTCCCGATGAACTCCGTCTTCATGACGCGATGAGTTGTTGAGAATTTATGACAAACTTAGGGCAAAAATCTATAAATACTCGACAGAAGCACTTCATTTTTCACACATGAATTGAGAAAATAGAGTAGAGCGAAAATAGAGCAAAAAGAGAGTAGTTAGAAGAGCACCTCGACTCGATCCAACACACTCTAAATAGATCACTCACAAGTTACATGGATCGAAGTAAGTACGGAGCAAACCGAAAGAACTTTGTTATTATTTTTGAAAAAGCCCTAAATTTGAAACACAATGGAAACCACTTCAAGAACAGTAAAATTGAAGAGAGATAAGAAGAATGTCATTAAGTTGATCAAGAATAGCACTTGTGTGGAACCTAAATACAAGATATGCCCAAAGATTGCATCGCAACCCGATGATTCTAGCACATTTTCAAAAATTCCACCTAGGGTTTTGTTGATAGAAGACGTAAGATCCTATATTCACTGCAAGATCACTGATATTGGTGATCTGGAGATGGATCAAGCTTACAAGAAGTTGTGTGATGAACAAGGGAACCTAAAGGAAGAACACAAGCACCTGCAAGTAAAAGGGATAACAAATGCCCTATATTTCTTGAGGGTTTTCAAAACTGACTAGATTAGGTTGGTAATAAGCAGAATGCATGATCAGAAGCTACGATTGGATGAACCCAAGAATATTACAAAGGATGTGTTACATGCTATAACAGGTTACCCTATTACCGACAAACCAAAAGCACACAAGCATCCCTCTCGACCAGAAGTTGAAAAACTCACCAATGTTGTATGGGATAACCAAGGACTTAAGGTGAACACCATCACCAATGAGGAAATCAGGTTTGGTGCATGTGTGAAAGGTTACAAAATATTTTAGGCTAGCAGGCTAAACAGTATAGCATCAACAGTAGTAAGCACAACTTAAAATATTGTCACAAAAGGAATACCGATGGATCTATGTGAGATCCTACTGAAGCAACTTGATGAAAATATGACAACAATCAGGTTTGCCAAAATAAACACATGTAAGTTCAGCTCACTTATAATGTGTATATTCTTTTATTTTCAAGAATACTTTCCTTCAGTTGGCAAAGTGAAGTGGGACACTACCAAGCTAGTCACATTGTAGATAAGTGACCTTATCAAGTCACTAGGTGACAACTTTGATTCAGTGATGATTGAATACTTCCTTGATTTCAAGGAAAAGATGATGGAGAGAGTAAGGATCCATGAACAACTAATTGAAAAATATAGGGATGAGATATGTTTTATGGTGGATTCAAATTTCACTCACATTAAACCAGTTGTACCAAGGACAGTCTGGTTACCACCTCTTGACTATGAGATTAACATAGATCAAGCAACAAATGCAATTGATGCATTGATGAATGAACCACTTGACAGTAAGCAACCAAGATTTGGAACATATGAAAAGCCAAAGTCTAAAATAAAAATGGGCCTAGTCATCAAGAAGAGTGTCAACAAGAAAAACAAGATGGTGAAGAATCTTGAGAAGATGTTGTCGGTTAATGAGGAGGAGAATGACAAATAGAGGACACTGAGGAACAGGGTACCATCGATGAAGAGAAAGATGAGAAAGAATCAGATTTTGAGGCCACTGAGTCTAATGCGCCTCCACCTCCAACCAAGAAACCAAGGACCACAACAACTCAGAGGACAAGGAGCCAAACTGCAAAGAAAGATACAACACCTCTTAAGAAAGGTCAAGTGAGGAGCTATAAGAGGAAGCAGAAAAAAGAGAAGAAAACACCTACTAAAAGGAGGAGAAGACTGGTCAGGACCAAAGCTGATATTGAAGAATCAAAATAGGATGAGCCTGAGGTAGAAAAGAAAAGTTTAACCCTGAAAATAATTGATGATACTACTGACTCAATTGCTACAACACGTACCATGACTGATAGGAAAATTAGACAACGGGTAAAGCTAGATCCCGAGGAAAAAAATAAAATAGAAGATGCAATAATCAGGGCTATGGTAAACTTCAAATATGTACTAGTTGAGTTTGGTAACAAATTACCCAAACCACTGAGTGACAGAATATCAGCATGATGGTCATATGCTTTGAACTTTGAAAAGAAAGAAAGGGAGAGGATACTTGTAAGACTCATGCCTCCCAAATCCAAAATGGAAGAGATAAAAGAAGTGATGAAAAATAATTCTAGTAAGTTTGTGGCAAAGATAAGAGCCTACAAGGTGCTACAGGGGAAATTATTAGATCTGGACAACATGACAGATGCTAAATGGAGAAAAAATCTAGATCTACCTGCAGAATCAACAAGTTGTGAGAATCAATTACTTCTAACTGACACACCTCATACAAAGGAGCAAAAAGATAAAGAAATTTCAGAGCACGTTGCTTTGGATAATGTGGAGAATACTGATCCCATTGACTTAGATAAAGTCATGGATGATCTTGACATTAAAGACATCACTCACTATGATTCTGATAAAGATCCATAGAAGGAAGATGATTTCATATTCATATCTCTTAAGGATCAAGAAAAGAAACAAGAATTAGAGAAAAAAGGAAATAAGGACATGGATGTTGTTGATGAAATACAGCCAGACACTTCAATCATTGACATAATAGGACTGGACCCTGTAGAACAAATCCAAAAGGATGAAGATGTCACTGTTCAACAAGCTCAAACCGATGAACATGACACAAATACAGATGCAGCATAGGTGGGAACACAGAATAATATGCCAGTATTAATGAAGGCCATCAATCTGCTAGAAGGAAATGAAGAATCTACTACAGCGGATACTAGCATACTAGCATACCGATGATCAACAAGACAAGTCTACTGATCAGAATAAAGAAGGAGAAAAACAAGTAGAAGAGGATAAGAAGAAGGAAAAGAGTGAAGAAGCAAAGACAGGTTAACCACAAAAGAAAACTAAAGAAAAATATGCTGAAACACCCAAGGTTGATGAAGATACATCTTCACCTAACCGACAGGTGAACCCCGAGCAGAAGGCACAAGAGGTTTCATCTAAAAATCCTTCACCGAGCACCTCAGAGAAAACAAATGAACTAGCAATGGTAGTTCATACATCTGCTTCTACTCAAATCTCAAGGAAGAAGAAGAGAAAGAATAAAAATCTAGTCACTCTGGATGAAATAATTGAGATTCCAGTATGTGATCCTAGAACATTGGATCCTACTGAGTTGACAAAGTATGCTATATTTTGTGAGAGGAAAGCAATCCAGGATAAACTGAGAAAATTCACAAAGGAAGCAAAGGTACTTGAAGTTGCAAGAGGAATCCTCAGCAAATTGTACTTGATATAGATGTTGATCAAACAACCCCCATGCTTGATCAATTAGTGGTTCTCACCGACGCTATCACATCTCAGAACGTAGATGCTGAAAAGGCTATGGAAGCTAGACTTGAGAAGAAATATGAATTCAAGTTAGTAGAGAAGATAAGCCAACAAGTGGCACTACAAAAGGTAAAGCTATCTGAACTGGTAAGCACAATAGACCCCATAATTTCATAAGCTATAGCCTTGATACAAAAATTGTGCACATTATATCAACTCACAAAGGAGTATATCGATAAGATAGCACAAATTGATGTTGATCTTCTAGCCAGTGCACAAGGTCTCACAAACAATGAAGATGCAATCAAATTGCACCAAGACCAGCTCAAGTAAGCTAGGAAGCTAAGACAAGATATACATATTGCAGAAACAAAGTTCAGAGATGAGGTGAATGAGATTCAAGCTCAACACTTACCAAATCTCACATTACTGCAACAACATATGACAGAGGCAAGAACACTTATTGCCACCCCGAAAATTTTTGTCCTAGACAACATTTATGATATGCATGCCAGGATTGAGCTAGAGCACATGGCACTAGAACTCCTCAAAGAGAAATGGGAGAAAATAATTGAAGATATCAAGAGTAGTCACTCCCACATTCTTGACACTCTGTAAGTTACACCTTTTTTTTCACATTTTTGACAACTTATAAGTTGTAGATTTTTTCATGATTATCAAAAAAGGGGGAAAGGATATGTACAGTCAGTCAGTAAAAAGGGGGAAATGAAATGAGGAAATGATATGTATAGTTAGTCATTAGAAAGAGGAAAGAACAAAAATGGGAATGTATAGTACAAAGGCAAGTATACATATTGTACATATACTTGGACTATACCGATGCATACAGTGAGGGGGAGTCATATAATGACAAGGATATATACACGGTGTACATACTAAACACTTTAGTATTTTGCACATATCAGTTTTTGATATTAATGTCAATGGGGAGATTGAAGACATTATATTTTTCCATTAGTATATGCAAGGAGAAACATGATAAAACACCATCGATTTATACTACACCGATAGACATGGCACAAAACTACCCAATGCCAAGGTTATCGATATTGCTAAGTACAAATCATCCCGATGCAACACTATTCAGTGTTACCCGATGACAGAAAAGAAAAAGGAACTTGACGAGTAACCAATAGTGCAACCCAACGAAATAGTCAAGAGTGGAACCCGACAGATGAAGGGAACCTAATGATCAATTCAAAGAAGGAACACCGACAAACTTTCACTTCACACTGACGATCAAGAGCCGACAGTCAGTTACATCTCGCAAAAAGTGGATCTGACTTTCCACGTCAGATAAATCACTAAATTTTTATATTTATCTTCTTGATTTGTTTTAAATCCATTATGTGAGGGAAAATCAATGTAATTATTATTGGTTTTATCAGTTTAACTGATTTAAACATGAAAACTTAAGGATCAAGGTCAAGCTGTATACCTTGGATCTAGAGTTAACATTATAATGTGTGATTCTAAAATAGGTCAAATAACTTGTATAAATATATGCTCAATCAATTATGAGCATGTTTTTTGATGATGATTGTAGCCACTGAGAGCATCTAAGGATCAGACAAGAGAATTCATGTAGCAGCACAGACAAAGATCAAATCAGTTTTCAAGAACAAGAACAAAGGCTACCAACAAGCAGGAAAAGGTATTAATCAATCACTATGGGTGATATTCATATACTATAAGCTTTAATGGATCTATAATCAGCAATTATAGATTGCATACAGTCAGGTCAAACATATTGTACACATTCTAGCAAGTGGGGTACACTTAAAAAATCCTTTCAAGGAAGGTGGATTTAACAATCCTATTGTAAATCTCTTAACCGAGTGCACACTATATCAGTGTTGCTAAAGCTCTTAATAGAGTATATCCTAACAGGTCTCCACATTAATACTCCTAACAGGGTCGATCATCAAAAGTTATCAAATTGTAAGCCTTAACCAACTCCTTTCCATTCTGCAGATAGTGAAGTTTTATGGGTGCCATCCCCACCATAGTTTTTACTTCCTAACAGGAGTTTTCTGCGATATCATATCTTGTGTTATGTATCTATTACTTTCATGAATGTTTCTATGAATGTTTCATGCATTTAAGTTTATAAATTAATACTACATGCATAAGAAAGAACATCAGATATGGTCGGTAATACAATAAAGATTGATTGATAATGAAGAAAGGTGGAAAGTGTTAAACGTTTTAGAGGTATTTATTCACCCCTCCCCTCTCATTACTAATTCCCATTAATCCCAACACCTCCTCCACCTCAAAATGAACTTTCATCTTTTCTATAAAAGTAACAAGTATCTATTTTCTATGAAGGTCTTCCAAACCATGCACTATCAAGGAAAAGGGTTGGACATCCATGAACAAGGCACATTGGAACTGACTTATATAATAGCAAACCCTAAAATTAATGGCCTTAGCTACATGGCTCACACTCAAGATGTTGGTACCATTCATAAATCCTACATTCCTCCATCTAAACCCAATAATATATTAAAGCCTTCAAACCTTCCATCCATCTTAGGTCCATATATTCCCATCCACTAGCTCACAATCCACTTATCCTTTCCTAAATCAAGATCAACAAAGGCACAGATCCTTGAAAATTTTTCTACCACATATCTACATGAATCATCCATATCATTCTTATTCATCCATAAATCCCAAGACATTTGCAAGAAATTTGGAAACCAAGCATAAAAACCATAAATCAAGAAATCCACATGCAATCAAGGATCAACATGTCCAATCTAATCGACATGTAAATACAAAGGAAAATAAGATCCCAAACAAAAAATGAAATATCCAAAAGGCCACAAAGGCCCATCAAACAAAAATAAAAATCAAAGACAATGTGGGTTCCTAAATCCCTCATTGAATAAATGTGTTCTAGAGTATCACAAGGAAAAGAAAAATCAAACAAAACGTGGATTCCCAAGTCACTCATACAAGACTTGCACACTAAATAAAAATCAAAGTTGGCATTCAAGCTTCCAAAGGCTTCCTCCAACCCTCCATCCAAACATCTTCCACCATCCATTTCCAAATCCATCTTGGGTCCTTATGTTCCAAAACCAATATCCCCTTCTCCATCAAACTCCAAAGTCCACTTTTCCTCCAACATCCATCTTTCCTCCATTATTCCACCACCCCTCAAGGTGTGTGTCAATGTTGATCTTGAAAACATTTCTTGTCATCCATACAAAAAGATTCCAACACCCCATCCATTATCCACCACCTATTTCCATCCTTCTATTCCTCTTGTCCAATCCTATGCATAAATCATTACCCTAGTCCATCTTCATCCATTTCATCCCCCTTTTCCATCACCCTATCAACATCTTTGAGCATACCTTCAATAGCCATGGTCTATTATAGCACATCTTTCAAGGTTACAATCCAAAGAATAATATGCTTTATTCCTTCCTCCATGTCCTATCATGAGTCCATTCTCTTCCAAAAAATTCAAAAATGAAAAAAAAAAAATTTAAAAATCAAAATCAAAAAAAGAAAAATTAGCAAGAAAAAAAATTAAAGAGATATATTCGTCCACTAGTGAAACCCTGGTAAATAGGAACTTTGGGCAAGTACCATGATGAAAACCTAGCAAACATGCATCATGTGTAATCTATGAACCTTTTTCATTCCATACTTGGGGGCATATTCCATCCATGGTTTCCTTTCATATCATATCCCTTTTATCTCCTCCATTATCCTATGTCCCTCATATCCCATATCTTATCAACATCCATATTCCCTTTTTTCCAAAATTTGATCTTAACAAGGCAAGGGATCTCCCTAGAAGCATCACATGTCCTATCTGCTTTATGTTGTCCACATCCCTTTAGTCCATATTGTCTATCTTATCACAATATTCAATCCATATCCCTTCCCCTTGTCCATTATTGGTCTTGCTTTTCCTATCCAAATCCCTCTATTGGTCTTGATAGAAAATAAGGGAAAAAAAATGCAAAACATGTTTTCAACATCCTCTTGACATGTCCACTCCTATGAACCACATGTGATGTAGCTATGGTAAGAGTTTCCCCAATGGAGACAGTCCAACCATGCAAAAAGAGTCAACACAATGGAAAAAATCCACAATAGTTCATAAACAACTCAGTAATGAATAACAAACATGCCTCTCAGGCCTTCATATTATCGGATAATCAAGATTTACATCATACATGCCATGTTACATGCTAAGGACTACATGCTTGATTACAACCAGAAATCCAAATACATACTTGATGCTAACCTCTCGAAGCTACCTCCCTGAAAATCTCTCCCTCTAAAGACCCTAAGACTACAATTATATACAAGACCGCAAGCCACAAGTCATCTAGAAAAGATCACATCCTCCAAGAAGAATAAAATGTGTTACAATAATTAGGTCAAGACCCAAAACCATTAAGGAAAAACCTCCAATGCAAGAATTAAGAGAAGTGATCATACAATAATGTCAGCCTCAATTGTATTACTATGCTAGCATGATCACACACAAAGATTCCCACTGAAAGATAAACAAATGATCAAAAAACCCCAAGATCAACTGGGAAACTAAAGAATAAAATAAGACTAGACCAATCTTAAGATATCTTCTCCAAGACAGAATGAAATAAGATGCAATCATAGAAAAATCTTCTCCAAGATGTCTAGAACAAACCCATATGATCACATAAGATAAAGAGACAACTGGAGTGATCGCCACTTAAAACACCAAAATTGCCCAACTAAAATAGAACAACAAACAAACAAGAAGGGAAATATTTTTTATTGATGCAAGATTACCAATATTCTAATATGCTCCTGGATCAGACACCCGAGGTTAATAAAACATGAGCCTCCCACTTTGCAGTTGTAGAAGAAATTCACAATTGGATACAAGATTTCATTTTAACCTTAGGCTTCCCAACCCTCATTGTTAAGAATATGAACCATCACACACAAACTCTTTGCCTCCTCTAATCTGATCTTCACAACCTCTGCACTAAATCAAACCAACCAACAAATCCACAGGAAGAACCAAATAGATCAGACACAATACTAAACTCAAGATCTGAACTCTTCTTCATAAACCAACTTATCAACCTCAACCACTCTTCTCATCACACATCTGAACACTCTCTATCATTAGTCTATCAACAATCAAGAAATTAGGAATATCACTGAATACACCACCCTTATCCTTCATCCATCTTCATCACCATCAACTCTGTTGTCCTCTTCTCTCTCACCATATCTATCCTCATGCTCAAGTACTTATCTCTATCAAGGAAATCAAGTCCCTCTTTCTACATATGCACTACACCACAAGAGACAACATCCTATTACATAACAACAATCTGATTAGTATCAGCATCAGAAAATAACCACATGTCTCTTCTCTCACACCCTCTTGGTAATCTCTGCAACAAATTAGCTTCTAACTGAAATGAGTCAGTTTGCAACTCTCCATCAACACCATGCACATAATCACCAATAAGATTCTTATTACAAGCCCTCTCATACTCACTAATCTCATTAACAGTAACATCCCTACTGCAATCAACATCAAACCCAACAAGATTATCAGATTCATCCAAAGGAATCTCAATTCCAACTTTAGCAACAACCCCCTCAATATCTACAATCTCATTATCCTTCTCAATAACAAGATGTTCCTTAACTATCTCATCAGATCCAATCAATAGATCATGAAATTCATCCATAACCATATCTATCTTATCCTTTGCAATCACAGTCAAATAATTCATAGGTGTACATACCTTATCAAGATTAACCTCAATCTCAATAGTAACCCCAAATTTCCTTTTCCTCCTTTGAACAATCCATCTTACAAGCCAAACAATCCACCTCTTGACCAGTAAATGCCAACTCAACCTCTTCATCTCTTCAGCAGCTTCTTCACACTCACTCTCAGGTTCAGGATTCCTCCTCAAACCAACCAAATCATTACAAATATCAGACCTTAACTCAACCCTAAGGTTCTTAAAAAAATTCTTCACACTTCTAGGATTCATCTTATTCAATGACCTCTCTCCCTTCACAAGGTGCAACTGCCTCTGCTCGATGATTTAACTGTAAGATCTCAATTTCCTTTCACTCAATAATTTATTGAACATGTTCGCATCCTACCTCAAACTGGTGATTTGTCCACCAATAGGATGTCTAAAGGAACTCAACCCACTCCTAGCTTCATAATTAGAAACAATTACTCTCTGCTCCATCCTCGCACAAATCCTCTGTTGTCATAGGTCAGATCTACATTTTTCCATCCCTCAACAAGTCTTCCAAAGGATCACAAACTCGGGAACAAAAAATCAACCATCACACACTGATAAAATCATACCAACACAAAAACTCAACCTTCTGTAGTACATCCAATCCAACCACCCTTACGCAACTCCATCGTTGATGCGAGCCAAATCTAGTCTCTGCCACCTCACAAGCAATGCCCCATGAACTTCACAAGTTCAGGATTTTTAGATCTCTGCCACCACAAGACCAAAACTCACTCTAATACCACCTGATGCAACCATGGAAAGATTTTACCCAATGGAGACAGACCAACCATGCAGCAAGAGTCAACACAATGGAAACAATCCACATCAGTTCATAAATAACTCAGCAATGAACAACAACACATGCCTCTCAGACCTTCATATTATCAGATAATCAAGATTTACATCATACATGACAGGTTATATGCTAAGGCACACATGCTTGATTATAATCAGAAAACTAGATCCATACTAGATGCTAGCCTCTCGAAGCTACCTCCCTAAAAAGATCTCCCTCTAAAGATCCAGAGACTACAATTATATACAAGATCGTAAGCCACAAGTCGGCCGAAAAAGATCACATCCTTCAAGAAGAAGAAAATGTGTTACAACAATTAGGTCATGACCCAAAACCATTAGGAACACCATCCAATACAAGCATTAAGAGATGCAATCATATAATAATGTCGGCCTCAACCGTATTACTGAGCTAGAATGATTGCACATGGAGATTCCCACCAGAAGATCAACAGATGATCAAAAAGCCCCAAGATCAACTAAGAAACTAAAGAATGGAATAAGACCGGGCCAATATTAAGATATCTTCTCCAAGATAGAATTAAATAAGGTGTGATCATAGAAAATGATTCTCCAAGATGTCTAGAACAAACTCATCTGAACGCATAAGATAAAGAGCCAACTGGACTGACTGCCACCTAAAACACCAAAACTTCCCAATTGGAATATAACAACAAACAAACAAGAAGCCCAAAATATTTTTGGTTGATGCAAGATTTCCAAGATCCCAAGATGCTCCTGTATCAACATGTCAATAAATGTACTATCATTACTTGTCATGTCCAGTCCCTTGACTTGTAAAAAGAACATGTTTTCCTCTTGTCGGATAGTCCTTGGGAGTCAAATAATCATCAATACAATTATAAATTTGTCACCATCCTTCATCTATCCATTATCACTCCATTAGCCTATCTGTCCATTCATAATTTCCCTACCTTGCTAGACACTCGGAGCAAACAAATACATCTTGCTCAAGCATAAATGTCTGAAAAATCCAAAAAAGTTGCACAATGTCATGAAAAAAAAATTTTAAAAATGAATAATGCCCTAAAAAAATCTTAAAAAATAAAAAAACGTCCCAAAAAATTATCAAAACAAATTGCAAAACGTTCTAAAAAAATATTCAAAAAATATATATATTGAAAATATTTGCAATAAATTCATCTTTGTCACGACAAGCAGAAAGTGACGTCAAACATCAATCCCAAATCAAAACAATGACCTTCATAAATCGGCAATAGATGCATACGACTTGTATGTGATCAATAATCCAATCTGTCATCAATCGAATCAATCAATCAAAGTCTTATACAGTGACAAATACACTCGATACCAGACATATTGGTCTTACAAAAGTCATCCATTTCTCAAACATGACACATCCACATCCGCATCAAAATCAAACCAAAACAATGATCAGTAAAATTGTTGACCAAGTCAGTCATGTTTGTCAATTGTCAATTTATCTTTCACAATTGTGTTCCTATTCTCCTCAAGGATACCACTAAGTGGTGAGAGTGGTTGGGGTGGTTCACAATCTTGTTTTCTTTGTTTGTTTCTTGTGGAGTGTTTTGATAAAGTCTCAGGGAAAGGATGATTTAGGGTGAATGTGATAAGTATTGTCATGCATATGGAAGCCACACACATTCAATTCTAAGACAACCCTGAGATGGAATCAAATATTGGGTATGTGCAAGATCATGGGGGGCCAAAAAGTGGCAATGTGAAAAAAATCCACTTTTCACTCATCCAAAAGCGCATGAAAGCACTTGTTGACTTTTTAGTAGGCCTAGGTGTCAGTACACCTGGGAAAACCTGACACCAAAGCACAAGCCTAATCGGGTACATGGATTTTTTTGGGTACCTGAAAATATCAGGTACCCGATTTTTTTGGGTACCCAAAAAAAATTGGGTACCCGAAATGTGTGGCATAAATCAAAAACCCGCGAGCCGCTTTCCTCATTTCTCTCATCACTTTAGGTTTCTAAAATAGCAAGATATATCATATACACAATTTTTTTGGGTACCTGATTGCTCCAACAACAAATTCGACTCCACTGTTTATCCGGTAAGTAAATTCTTGTTATGTCTAGATTGATTTTTTTCATTCTCATGTTAAATGTAGTTTTTTTGGTAAAAATGGGGTTTTGTATTGATTTTTTTATTAATATATGAAATCAATTTGAAATTTATATTTGTTTATTATTTAATCAGGCATGACTGACAACAATGAAGATAATAACCCTCTCCCACCAAATAATGATCCCCAAAACAATCCAGAACCGCTTCAAAACCCTCAATCTTTAGAGGATTTGATACAAGAGAATCTGAACACTATACGAGGCTTC
>MU227291.1:1496785-1510562 GCA_018584345.1 Thuja plicata
AATTTTTGATATTAAGTTGATAGCTAGTTCAAATTTTCACGTCAAGTTGACTAACCCTGATTTTGCTGATTTTTCATTGCCACTTAAGGGCATAGTTTGGCCCCCCATGATCTTGCACATACCCTATTCCTTGATTTGTTATCTTCTTGTTATAACAGAGATCGTAGCAATGTCCAGACGGTCAATATCTAGAAGCCTCCGCATCTCTTTCTTTTCAAATAAGGTGCAATGATGATATTGTTGAAATTTTCTATAGCGACTCATATCCATCACCTGCTTAATCTTGATTGCAACTAATTAAGTCTTCACTTCTTATTAATTCATTCTTCGCACTAACATTTCTTCTATCAACCAAATCAACCAGTCAAATTAGTCAATCATCAAATTGGTCAAATCACTCAATCATTCTATCTATTAGACAATCAACCCATCATCACTTGCCTTTATATGGGATGTGTCTCTCCTGAAACCTGACATCATCATTTATCTTATACAGGATGTGTCCTTCCTAAAACTAGGCATTGCCACTTGTCTTATACAGGGTATGTCTTCCCTGAAACTAGACATTGTCTCTAGTCTTATACAGGATGGGTCCTTTCTAAAACCATACATGATTATCCGTCAGCCATCTCTATGTCAACTGTCGATCAAATAGTCATCATCACCGACTAATATTCTTCACTTCTTATTAGTTATTCTCCTATGTCATCTTGTCATCTACCATTTCTTTCGAGAGATCATTTATGACTTTATTGAACAAATAATCTTTCGAGGGGGCATAAAATCCACTTGCTATCATCAGGGTAAGTTGGGGCAAGACCCAAATAAGATATTCTTTGACAAAATGCTCAAAATCACAATGTCTCAAAGAGGGGCAAAATGTAGACACCTAAAATTGTCCCAATGTCTGCAAGAAACAATTTTACTTTCTTCTTAATTGATTAAATAATCCTTATTATTTAATGAATTAGTGTCATTCTTCTCACTTGAATTCAAAAAATTAACATTTCCCTCCATTCTCACTATTAAATAATTTTTAATTATCTAATTTTCTTTTAATATTAATTAAATAATAATAATTTTATTATTTAATTAATCAATTTCATCCACTTTAATTCAATAATATTTATTATTTGATTAAATGCTTTCTTCCATTTTCTATCATAATTAAATAATTATTTTAATTATTTAATTAGTTAACTAAGTCTTCTATAATTAAATTTTTTTATTTAATTTTTTTTTTCTCAAATAAAATAAAATCTCTCATAAAAATGAATAAAATCTTTATTTTATTTATTTATCTCAATCTTTTATAATTAAATAAATTCTTTAATTTATTTACTTATTTATTTTTCTCAATAAAAGAAAAATCTCTCCTAAAATAAATATAATCTTTATTTTATTTATTTATCTAAAATCTTCTCCGATTAAATAAGTTTTTAATATATAATTCACTTTTTTTATTAAAACAAATTCTTCTAAAATAAATTAAATCTTTGTTTTATTTATTATTCTCTCTCATGCACATAATTAAATAAATTTTAAATTATTTAATGTTGATTAAGTCTTCAATTTCCTCCACTTCTCAAATAAAGCAATCAATTTTATCCAGTTTTAAAGCAGCTTTATTGAATCTCGTCTATTGAAAATAAAATCTATTCCTTTGATCTCAACCATTCAATCAATTCTGAAAATCTATATAAACCCACCTTCATTCTCATTTGAAACATCCAAGTTTTTTAGCATCAATTTTATACAATTTTTTCATATCATCATCAAGCAATCATTTGGGTCAAAATTCTCAAATCTCTGAGTCAAAATGCTCTAGAAATCAACTCTAAGTGCTATCCATTTCCAACAGAGTGCAGAGAGACAATAGAGAAAGTTAAGCATAGATCAGACTGGTTTGATTTGATTTTCTTATTATAATTTCTGATTAATATGCTTAGTTTATGTTGTTTTGTAGGGAATTTTATTATTAGTAGTTCATTTGATTAAATACAATGCTACTAATCTTTTTTCCTGAGTCTGTGCAGATATTCCCTACGTACAAAAGGAACTTAGTGTCCTTAGTAAGAGTCAAATTTACTTCATTATAGATTCAATTAAATTTATATACAAGAAATTATAGTTGTCTAAAATTTGTGACTTAGGGGCACGAATGTTGGGAATCAAGGTGTCTTAACCTTTGTATCTCCTAGCATTGATTTATTTATTAATGTATTTAATTATGCCTATGTTGTATTTTCTTGCACATCATTTTGTCATCGTGTTTGATATGGCATGGTGAGTTGCCATCATGTAGGGAGGTAACATGGGATGTGACAAGGATGTTTTTTTTCCTCATATGATAATATAGGCATTGTACATTGTGGAAGACTTATTTTGATGTGTGAACACCTTAGGCAATTTGTAAGAGGCTATAATGACTTGTGACAAGTTCTGAAGTGTATGGACCTAACTTTATGATAGAATGGACAAGTGTCAAAGATGCCTTTAATATGAGAAGGTGGGTGCCCAAGTTGGGTTATGACAGTTGCAATAAGACCAACTATTAATGGTCACTTATGATAATCATTCTTCTAGTTGTAATTGTTGTCAATTATGAAAAAAAATATGACAACTATTAGGTACATGTAAGAATGCCTGCATGGTACCTTATAATAGTAAATTTTGGGTGCCCAAGTTTGGAGGTATGTGTAAGGGGCTAGAAAATAATGTACGTTATCATTTGCATGCTTATGCGTGGTTGGGAAATGTGTCACTTGGTTTTGGATGACCCATCTATTTTGGGCTAGCTTCCTTGCTCGATTTCTCTATAAATTGGAGATCTTGGAGAACTTATTGTATCAAGTTTATGAGAAGTTTTTTGTAGGTGAAGTTGAGTTGCCAAAATCATTATGAGTGTAGTATTGATTGTAGTATAATCATGTTAAGGAGCCTAGTGTTGTCATTGTATTGTAATTGCTTTGTTTATGGATAATACAAAGTGTTGTGGTTTTGAAGTCTCCATTTTTTTCTCCTAAAAGGGTTTTCCCCATGTATATCATGTGTTCATTGTGGTAATCATCATGCATGTTTCTTATCTATTTCTATATGTGTTTCTTTTACCATATTAGTTAATATTTGTAGAAAATTCCATAATCTCCACCAGTAGGTTAGTGTTTGGACGCGTTTTTCACACTTTGCTTCATTTTAGTTAGTATAATAGCTTGGTCAATTTTGGTCCCATTGTTGGGTATCAATTTTTTTTATTCTAATCATAGTTTGAGTGGGAGAATTTGAAAATTATTTTTCAAAATCTTTTTGTAGGGATAATATGTCAAGCACATCCAAAAATGTTGAGATAGAGAAATTCAATGGAAACAACTTCAAACTATGGAAGTTGAAAATTGCAGGTATGTTCATAGATCAAGGTATATGGGTTATGATATCTACAGTAAATCATATCACCACGACCCAAGATGTTTGGGATATGATGGATAATAAAGCTAAGAGGCTCGTAAGGTTTTGTTTAGCGAACTCCATTCTGTTAATAATCCAAATAACAATATGACACATCACAATCTTCATAATTTAAGATTTAACATCATATTGATGACTAACATCTCATAATATTATATGGAAGTAATCAAGGTCTAAAATATTTATATCGTATAATGTAAATCGCCACATTATATCATGTACAAGATGATAGCAAAGTGGATCAAAATAACATCATGATAACTCTCAATTCAATAAGTATAGAAAATTACACATTAACATGTATGAACCCTATAGAACTCCCATGACTAGAAAGGGGTAAACACATCATATTAGATTGTTTATACTATTCTTCTATTTGTCCTCCAACATGAAGGATCAAATGTTTATATATGCAATATAACTATGTCTAATTATAAAATAACTTGCATTCCATAACAAGCATCACTTGGTCTTCCAACTATCAATCATTGAGTCCATGTTTACTATTCCATGTCATAGAAGCTATTGCATTGGTGCAAAGAATCATAGGTGTCTATAAAAGGTGCCTTGAAGATTGTGTGATTTTTGTAGGTTCGAAAATAAATGAAACCTTGAATTTGAGGGAGTTGAACTAAAAAGAAAAAATCTTGAGAGATTAGTTTTAAATGATTATTATATCCTAGTTCATGGATAACTTAGACAACATGCTAGTTGACTTGTTAATAAGTTCTATTTAAAATATTTTACCCATAATTTGGGGAATGTTAGTGACTAATATGTGGGTGGAGGTACTTGGTACTATAGACAATGTAACATGCACTCAAGCTTCTAGACCATATAAATGTGCTTGTGTGTAATAATTGAGTTCAACAATTATGAAAATGTATTAGGTGATATAAAGAATCCAATTTGGGGCCACCTATGAAATTGTACATAAATATGAAAATGGAATAAGACATCATTATACATAAGCCATAAGCTGCAATTTTTTATAAAAAAATTACAATAGATATTGGTGATGTTGAGAATCTAGAGTTGACATTTATTATTATCTCACAAAATTTTAATATTTTGACTCATTATGAATGTTGTTTTGATCTCATTCAAGTGATAATCCATAATAGAAAAATGCCACAACATTAGAAAAATGAAAGTCAATGTTTATAATTGTCTTTGACATGAGATATGGGGGCCATCTTGAAATTACATTCATATGACAAAGGATTGCATCTAGTCATAAATTCATCTTGATACAATAAAAAAGTGTTTTTTATTCAACTATAAGTGATGTGAACCCTTTTCTAAATCAAGAATTCTTTGAAATTGAAAGTAAATATAGTTTATCAATTATATGATACATTGCACTACACTTTGGTGTAAACTATGCTTTTATTCTTATTTATAGATATTGATATTATAATAAAAAATCACATTTCCTATTTGTTAGTGTGCAATGAGGTAGATTCAACCATGTTAATGTGAACCCATACAATTACAAATTGCACATTTAAATTACTAGTGACACTATTTGTCTAATTATATAGATTATAAATTTGTTGCTCGAGAATGTATAATGTAAGGTTTATTGAACAGAAATAAATATGAGGAACCTACCAATTGTCTTGACTTATTTGTATTGTTTCACATGTCATGTACTTAAACATCCAAGAAATAATAAGAACCTTAAACAATTGTATGTCGCTAATATTTTTATGAATGAAACTCAACATCCAAGATAGATATGGAGATAATTATTATATATCACAAATAATTTTATGGCACTACACTATTTGTTTGTATTGTGTTGCAGCAACTTAATATGTTTGTAAATAGTAGTGCCTATTGTATGCACATAAAAAAGAGACTTATTCCCTATGGTGTGTCAACCTCCTAGCAACATTAAACATGGAAACGCATAGAAACAAATTGAAATGGCTAGACTCAATTGCCTTCAAGTAACCTCTATGCTCCCTTCCTTTCACATGTACATTTATCATCCTCTAGTGTGCTTTCCTCTACTTTCCTACACATTCTATGTATAATTTATAGATTTCAACTATGATTGACTTCGCTCATCCTATTATAAAATAATATAAATGGCAAACCATTTAGCGAAACTTATCTAGGCCACCACAAGATTTTAAACAAATCTCAAATTGTCTAATATTCTTTTTCCCTTTACATATACCTTGATCATCCTCTACTCTCCCACAACGCATGCTAAGTATAATGTATAGACCTTCAACTATGATTGAATTCAATCAACTTCAATCGTTCTATTATAAAATAATATAAAATGGAAATCATTTAGTTAATCTTATCTAAGCCATCACGAGTATTAAACATATCTCAAATTCTCCACTCCACTCTCATTCTAATGGTAGAGAGTTATGACTTAAAAGTTCAACTAGGCTTACAAGATTACTATCCCTTCTGCTTAGATTCCTTTGGAATACTTGGAGACATTGCGACAATTTAAAAAAGTCTCTCATCTCTCTAAATTTCTAACCTTTAATTAAATTATCTCTATAACTTAACCTTTCTCAACCTTTAATCAAAGATTGGTACATCAAAACTAATAATTCTCTCTTCAATTTTACAACCTTTATTAAGATCTTCCTATAACCTTGACAATCAAGATTAACACATTAGAGCTAGTAGTTTTCTCTTTCCTTGTAAACTTTGTGAACTTTATTAAGATCTCCCCTAATCTAGTCTGTCTAGTGATTTAGGTGAAGAGTGGCAAATCAAAGGCTAATAGCCTGCTCTTTGTTGTACAAGTTCTCAAAGACCACAATAAGAGAGAGAACTTGCATATTCTGCAATAAGGGAATAGTGGAGACATAATGACCTTTTATCATAGAATGCACAACTTATGAGGATATTTGCAATCATATGAAAACAATTTCAACGTTGACAACATGCAGTATTTATTTGACAGACATAAGATCAACCAGACTGCTAACTTTCTAGTCGAGATTCATAACAGAAGATCTAACAATATCTACTATTCCTTAATCCCTTGTAGACTTTTCAGCCTCGTGAAGGCCATTAAAATCATTCATTTATTCACAAAGGTGCAAAATCTTTATTACCCCTTACCAATATTGTTCCATTTTCTATTAGTGTACAACTATATTTATACTAGAGCTCTTGAATCTAAGTACATATATACGATTCGCCATCGAATTGCACTTATTGGGACAGCTTTTAGTCCCACATTAGAGTAGACTTGTAGGCAAAGATGAAAAAAATATATACCTGAATGCTCTCTACTGCATTAGCTCGCTCAGACTCATCTGCTGTTCAGATATGAATATTCGAGTGAGTTTTTGTTCATACAGTAGAGCCTCAAATCTAGTACACTTGATTTTATATTGCAGATCAAATCTCGTACTCCTATAAATCCTTCAATGTTTTGAGTCTCTAGCTACTCGTCTGTTGCTGCTAAAGTTTAAGAAAAATCTTCTTCTATGATACTCAGAAATTCAAAATGCACACAATTCGAAGCGATAGCCTACAGAATCCATTACTACGGCTGGTACAGAAGAACGACCTGAAAATTTTCTTCTGCAACTGAAAACTACATTGCACAGATTCTTTGGACTATATTACGATTTCCGTGCTGTATGTATTAAACGAGCCCTATAAAATTTCATTTTACGACACGGCGTAATAAACTAAATTAGGGTAGCGTGTAGCTTTCAACTTCGATTCAGATTTTTTATCAGCGTATATATGTGAAGATTGAAGATCCTAACTTGTTGCAGTACAGTAGCACGGAAAACAAAAAAAAAAAGCTTGGATTTAAACGAGTCACAAATGTCGCGAATTAATCTACAAATATCGCAGCTCGCCTGTTCAAAGCTGTAATATTTAAGGCAACATGAAACCCTACTGAAATTCCACGGTGTCTACTAAAATTTAAACGGTTTCGTCCTGCCGGATGAATGATCAAATCCTGGTGGAGAAAGATTTGTTATCGAGTTCAAACGTTATAACATCATATTCAAAGAATTTAAAATGTTCCGGAGCGATTTGGAGATTTTAATATCTGGTATCTAATATTTTCAAATATTATGTCCTTCGATTGGAATGTCTTCAAAGCTTGAAGGAAATAGGCTAAAACCCTAATGATAATATCATAGGAAAGGCTCAAACCGATTTGCGTTCCATCGTTTTGCAAGCAATCAAATATTTTGCCGGGAGCGGAACGGGTTCGATCTTCAGTCAAAAAAAAATCACGATATCTAGAACGTATACAAGCTAGGATGCTGATGTCTCTTTCTGAATTTATTTGCAGTTAAAATGGTGATATTGTAGAAAAGAAAGTTTGCGAGATGAGAATCTACACAATAAGAATGAAAATATGTGCGGAGCTATATACGAACTCTTTTAAGTGAAATTAAATCCTATATAGGCAGTGCTGCCATTAAAGCTTGTCTCCTAAATTTCGCTATTTCCAATGAAAATATCTGGAAATCGGAATAAAGTAGTAAATATGCCCTAGGGGAAAACCTGAATACTATCTTGAATGATATTAAACCGGGTGCTTTAATGCCTCCTCCCGATTCACAAAATGTTCTGATACATTGACTGCCCCAGAGATCTGAACGATTGGATCCCCGAGAAGCCCTCGGAATGCCCATCCACCGCAGGTTTGGAGTTCAATCCTCCTTGTGACAAATACTCCACTGCATTCTGAGCATTTTGGCGCCCTCTTCCATCGCCCACATTTTTCTCTTGCAAGCTAAGCATATGCTGCCCTTCAAAATTTGCCTGAAGGTTGAGATCGGCCGATCCATAATGCTGCTGGTTCCGAGCATTATTGGAGCCGGGCGTCAGGTTACCGCTCATCATCCAATCTGAGCTCCCGAGTTCTGCAGAGGATTGCAGATTGGGGAGAAGGCTTTGAATGGATGAGAAGACCTGAACAGTAGAGCTGCTTGTTCCAGATTCTGAAACTTGCCCACCGCTGGAACTGTTATTCTTCTCAGATCGACCGAATTCAGAGCCCGAATCTGCTGATTTCAGCCACGGAATTGCGATTTCGAGCCCGTTATACTTTTCTGCTGAGGTTTGCCTGGAATAGTCGATACCCATTTCACCTCGAGACAGACTTGGACTGGCCTGGGACTGTTGCAAATACTGTTCTTTTGCATTGCCGTTGTGCAGAACCAGAGGTAATGATGGAGATAAAGAAATTCCAGTAAGCAAAGCCTGCGGTTCTGTCCTCGGAATGGAATCCGAGTGCACATCTGCCAAAACATTGGGCAAAATATAAAAAATCCTGGGAACTTTCAAAGAAAATGCCAAAAAAACATAGGTGAGCAAGCCAAACCAAACCTACTTGATTGATTGCTTCCGCTGTTTGTATCATGATCGGTTTCAGCGGCCTTCACAGGCGAACCGGCAGCAGCAGGGGCTTCACCATTGGGGGTATTCAGAGTTGTATTGGGTTGAGGTTTTCTTCTCCGTCGATTGTGATCAGCAAGCCGTTTTCTGCAGCTTCTTTTGCCCTCGTCAAATTCAGACAAGACATGGAATCTGCAATAAAGGCAACTTTTGCTTCAGCTCAAAACACTCGTTAATAATGTCGGCAGAGAAGAAAAGTAAAACGGAATACCTGCTGCATTGCTGGCAAAAGCGCTGGCTGATGCCGCCGCTTACAACAGTGGGCGCCTTGGAGTGCAATTCGCAGACCTTATGGCGCCTGTGGTAGTGCTTGGCATTGCTTAAATCTGCCTTGCAGCCCTCTGCTTGACATCTGGGAACCTGAGAGCCTGGTGAAATAGCCCTAGCCCTTTTGTAAAGCCTGTTCACAATGTTGTCTTCTGCTGAAAAATATGTCCTTCCCCCTAAGTTGAGCCCGATTCTCGCCTGAAAATCCCCTGCGCAGAGATCCTCATGCTTCACAATGTTGTGGAAGATACTCTTCTGGTCCATACTCATCATTCCTAGGAGATGGTGCCTCTGTTCTTCCAGACCCGCCCGTGAATCACTGCAGCCGTTGTACCCAGAGAAAACATTGTGACCGTTCCCGAACAGACAAGACGAGGATCGAATCCCCTCCAGTACATGATGATGGCCAGGTGAGCCCCCATACCCCCTGGTACTTAGCAAACTAGCCAGAGGATTATTGGGCTGCTGCGCTGCAGCAGCAGCTATCATGCTGTCATGGGACATACGGGAAGAAAGCATTCCATTCAAAGCAACAACATTCAGATTTACATGACCTCCGTTCCCATTGTACTGCCCTATGTTGTTGTGACTCTGACTATGACTGTCAACCAGAGCTCCGGACATAATCTGCGGCTTACGTTCTGTATCGTTCATTGCCAGCATGGGACTCGAACCCCAGTCGTAGTCCTGATATACTCTGGGCTCCAGCCCCACAGACATCGTCACTCCCACACTCTGATGGTGATGATTATGCTGATGCTGATGATGGTGCTGATGATCCCATCCCCAGCTCTGATCGAGTTGCTGCGTCTCTGAACTTGCCGGAGAGTTCATCCCATCCGTCGATCCAACAACAGAAGCTAATTCTACTCCCTCCCTTTTGATCCCAAATGGCACCCAAACGGCTAAACAAAAACGCATTTCAAGTCCTTAAACAAATCCCACACAGACCAAAACTTATTAAGCTTGCCCTTTTCGACATCCATTTGGGGGCCCAAAAAAATCCCAAGGGCAGTCAGGCAGCTCAAGGTCGTTTGGGCAGAACCCTATACAAAATTCACACAGAAATTGTATTTTAATCCCAGCCTTTCTTTATAAACGTCAGCCGGACGCCCCTTGAATCACATTCCTGGGCCTCTGAATGTGATTCCTGGGCCTCTGAAGACGAGCTCTATATACGTTCTGGGTAAAGTAATGCAATGTAATGTAATGAAATGTGTGCAGGTATGATACACATACATATTATTACATACTATATTTCTGTACATGCAGATCCCAACATTCTGTAAAGTGTTTTTCTTTCCTTGTTCAAGGCGAAACCGCCTTCAAGACATCTGCAGGAACGAATGGAGGGCTGCAAAAGACAAAGAAAATAAATTATAAAAAGTGGGGGGAAAGCACTAGCAGCAAAAGGCGCGGCTTCTAGTTCTCCATTGAAATTCGGTAGGGCTCTGGATTGGCACCTGCAGAGAATGCAGGCAGGCAATTCTCCTGAGCCCAAAATAAAAAAGGATTTGTTAAGTAGCAGAAGCAGACAAACAGGCAGGCGGCTGCAGGCATGGACACAGTAAGTAAAAGCTTGTATCTTCTTCTCCCTCTCTAATTTTATGATGAGATCTGTATTTTTGTATTTGTATTTGTGTGCCTTTTTGTTCTGTTGCTCATACCAAAGCCCAAATGCGAAAAAACTCTGTATATGAGTGCTCTGGCGGTTGCACACTGCCCGGTATACCAATCCCTTCCTGCTCTAATATCGTCCTGTCCCATCTCTTCTCCCCATTGATTGACTATATTTTCTTTACTACTAATTTATTTTTATTGAATTTATGTGTGGTGCAGAGGCAGCAGCATGACTATCTACGCATAATATATGTATGTGGGTATGTAGGTAGCGGGCATTTTGGGCTTCTGCGAAAGGCTGCCACTGATGTTGACTGGCGTACGGCGCCAAGGAGGACATTGATGAGCAATTGAAATTTTCTACTTAAAACCCCAAAAAAATAAAAAAACCTGTCTGGTTTTTTTTCCCTTACTTTAGAAGTTGTTCCTCACGTGATTAATGTCTGCCTAATCCTGATAACGTATCCCTTGGTTTAAATCCAAAACTTGATTAACTGAATCATTTGACGCAACCCCAGCTTACTATTTCTGTTTTTGTTAACCTATAGAACAACCCCACCAACCCATGGTTAAATACTGTGCACTTGCCAGGAAGTACCGTCTCAACAGGCGCTCAATTTGATGGTCTGTAACTGTTTTGTTCAAAGAGGAATCATTTGCAAAATCAGCAAATTACTTGATCAAAATTTATAGATGGATGGACAAACAAATAGGAGACCAATAAGAGTAAGAAATAGGGACAGTCTATGAGTTTCTAGGGTTGGAACTCTTGTTGGGTTCTGTACTGTTCAACTCTGGCGTCTTATAGTTTGTTGATCACATGAAAGTCTCTATAAACTTTTATTTCCGTTAGCACACTTTTATTTCTATTAGCACTTCAATATTGTAATGATAAATCATGGAATTCAAAAGTATCTCTGCAAATAAATGTTAGAGAATCAGAAAGGGAGATTGCAATTTATTGCCTAGAATAATTCAATTCTAGGATTTCATAGATTGTTAATCACAAGAATGTGGGTAAGTAGGAGATATTTTCCACAGCAAGTCAAATTATGATATTGCTATCAGGATTCAACTGTGTAGCTTTTTGAGTCAAACTCATTGACCCATATTTCATGAGTGTGGTTCACAAGAATGACATTAAAAACTTTGGTATGTACTAGCACTCTATTATTCTGCTGATAGATCATAGATATCAAAAGAATCCTGATCACAATCAAATACGAGGTAGTCAAAAAGAAAGATTGTGATTTCTTGGTTAACACTTTTGTTGGTTACTCCACTCTTCAATTATGGGATCTCATAGATTGTTGATCATGAGAATGTCGTTAAACTTTCATCTCTATTAGCACCCTACCATCTTGATGGTAGATCATGGATACCAAAGAATCATGATTCGCAAACAAATAGAAGATTGTCAGAAATTGTGGTTTGGTGGTAGGAACTTTTGTTGTTTTTTGTACCTTTCAATTTTCACATCTTATAAATTGTTGATCACGTGAATGTCCTTAAAAACTTTTATCTTTGTTAGCACTTTATAATTCTGATGATAGATCACGGATATCATAAATATATCCGGAAACAAATAAGAGACAATCAGAAAGAGAGCTTACGATTTATTGGTTATAACTATTCAATCCTAGGAATCATGAATTGTTGATCACAAGAATGTCATTAAAAATTTTCATCTCTACTAGCACTTTATTATTCTGCTTATAGAACACAGATATCAAAAGAATCATTAAAGGCAAACTAATAAGAGACAGTAAAAAAGACAGATTCTGATTTGTTGGTTTCTTCACTGTTCAATTATAGGATCTCATAGGTGGCTGTTCATGAACATGTCCTTAATTACTTTCATCTCTATTAGCACCGTATCATCCTGATGATGGATCCCAAATATCAAAGAATCATGATCCGCAAATAAATGAAAGACTGTCAGATAGAGATAGTGTGGTTTATTAATTGAAACTTTTATTGGTTTATGTACTATTCAACTCGTTAATTTTACTAGACTATCTGATTTTACAGGCATCATTAAAAACTTTCATTTCATTTCGAACTGTAAACTTAAGCCCTGCCTGAGTGGGCCATCCATAAAAGAGCATTTCTATTTCAAGTTTGAAGCTATATTTTCTAAACCAGAAGAAGCAAGTTGTGAGGAAATTTACCAGAATAAGTAAGTTCCGAGAAAAATTACCTAAACAGAATATCTTACCAGAAGAAATGATGAGGTCGTCAAATACTTTAACCGGGTATAGTTTCCTTGCTAGGTAAATCATGATTATGATTTTGTAATTGATAGGTAGTGCAGGATAGTTCATATGAAAAAGACTCTTCCACAGGAAAGATAATTCCATATTTTTTTTCATTGACGAAAAGCACTTTATTGTACGACCATACTATTGCTATATAATCACAGACTTGGGTGAATTAGTGGGTAAAAATAGTAACTCTAGTCCTCTCAAATCCTCTTTAAAATCTCGTTTGAAATTTAGGCATACGGATGTATATCTGTTGCCCAATAAATTAATAAAGCTAAACTTTCTTTGGAGACGATTCACAACTTAAATAGTACGTTTGAAATTTAGGTTTCATCTTTTGCATGTGTTGTTTGTAATGGTAGTTGTGAAAAATTCATACTATAATTATTAGTCAATTTATCATAATGGGTAGATAATCGTGTAATTTGTTTTATGATTGATTATAGGGTGTGATTAGAAATGTTGATAGAAAAAATCTATGTAATTATCTCTTAATTGCGGAAATATCATGTTTATAATGATTAGCTAATGTTCTATTTTTATTACCCCTTATTTAGAAAAACTAATAATTTATTAATATAGCGTGTAGTCAATGGAAAGCAGATTTGTTTTCCTATCAATGATATTTGTTCTTTTAGGGTGAACTTACACATTTGTTAAACAACAAATTTTAAATGTGAATTATTTACACAATTACATCTTATAAGTTCTTATGTGAACTATCACATGAATCAAGAAGAATATAT
>MU227291.1:1519158-1555773 GCA_018584345.1 Thuja plicata
AGCTTCAGCAATCGTAGGTTCTAATTCACTTGCTAGTTCAGATAGCTTTACCTTGTTCTCTGCCACTTCTTGGCTGATCTTCTCAATTAGTTTGTGTTGATACTTCATCTCTGCCTGTTCTTCCATTTCCTTCTTTGCATATAGTACATTCTGATTTGTGATGGCCTCGGTAAGAACTACTATTTGTTCCATGACGGATGTGTTATCTTCAATTTTGACATCTGGAACAAGTTGATGTAGAATATATCTTTCCTGTTCAAGTGCTTGGGCTTCCCTATGTGCCTTTCTCATTTTGTCTTGAATTGCTTTTCTTTGACACATCACTCCAAACTTTTGAAGTGTTTCAATATCTAAAGTAGATACCTCCCACTTGGGGTATTTCTATTACCTCATCAACTGTGACGGCCAAGATATCTTTCTTCAATGCCTTTTTCTTTTTCTTCTTTGGCTGGGTGGCAGATTGGTGTACTACCATTTGTAAACCTTGAGATTGGATTGATTTGGTGGGTGAGGGTCGAGAAGATGAAGCATATTGTTGTTTCTGTTCTGAGTCTACCGGCTGGTTTTGTGAAGACTTCTCCTCATTTGCCTTGGGTGTATCAACAGATTTATCTTCTTTTTCTTCCTTTCTTTCATCCTTTTTTACTTTTGCACTCTTTTCTTTCTCTTCATCCTTTCTCAATGTTTCATCTATTTTGTTATATGCTCCTTTGTCTTTTTCAGTAGACACTTCTTGCTAAGTGTCAGTTGCATCTTTCATTTCTGTATCTGTATCCTTTTGAATATTTTATTCATCTTTATTTTTATCATTACCCATGTCCTTGGGTATATCATCTTTCTTAGATGATTTCTCCTGACTTGATTCAATATCAATAGCATCAATTAATATGTTCATGTTTGTCGGTGCATTGACTTCTGCAGTGTTAATAGTTGAATCATGTCCGTCAGTATTTCCCTATGCAACATTGATATCTTCATCTTTTTGCACTTCTTCTGCAGGATCTTTTCCTATAATATCATTGACAATGTTATCTAACCATGATTCATCATTGATATCATCAGTTATGTTACCTTTTATTGTCAAATCTTCTTTGGTAACTTCTTCTTCTCTGCTCAAGTCAATATGAATTGAACTTGGTGGATTTTGACTATCCTCACTTTGAGTGTTGTGAAGAGTAGTGTCTGGCCATACTTCATCTACAACGTCAGTATGTTTGGGGCCTACTGGATCACTCTCTTCTCTATCCAATTCCAGAGATGAGTCATCTTGTACATCTTTAAGGATGATTTGTTCCTTCTCTAGGCTATCTTCCTTAGTGGGCTTATTGAGTATCTTGCATCACTTCTTAATTCTATTTTGATCAAGATCAATTATCTTCCCCTTGAGAAATTCATATGCTCTCATTTTTTGTGAGAATTATTTTTCATACTTCTTCATCATCTCAGTAATTTCTTCCTTATTTGTCTCGGGAGGCATAAGAGTTACAAGTATTCTTTCTCTTATTTCCTTTTCCTGATGTAGTGCAAAAGTCCACCTGGCTGACAATCTCTGTGATAGTTCTTTGGGAACGTCATATTCTGAGAATTCCAGTGGAACATAATGATGTTTGCACATTTTTGCAATTATTGCATATTCAATCTTATTTTGATCTTCTGTACTGAATTCTAACCATTTCCTAATGTTAGGATCATAAATAGACTGTGATTTTGAAATATTCTTGCATATTTTATCAATTGTTGTAGGGACCAAAGGTTCTTTTTCCTTTTGTATCTCTACATCACAATCTTCCATAGCTGAGTCTTCTAGATCTTGAGTTCTAGTCATCTTCCTCCTTTTGGTCTGCTTTTCTTTTGGAGGAGCTATTTTCTCTTGTATATCCTCACTCTTCCTTTCTGTAATGGTGAAGGAGTTAACTCTTTTGCAGTCTGGCTTCTTGTTCTTGAAGTGGCTATTATTCTTGCTCTTTTGGGTGTAGGAGGAGGTGGAGAATATTATTGTGTTCCCTTTGAGTCATTCTTTTCTGCTTCTTCACCGATAGGTGACTGTCCTTCGGTTTGTTCCTCCTTACCCTATGTTTCCTCTTCACTTTCTTCTGTAACTGCAAATTTTTTGGTTAAGTTTTTGACCATCTTGTCCTTCTTGTTTACAATATTTTTGACAACAAGATCTGTCTTGATATTTTGTTTGGCTTCCTCATAGGTGTCAAATCTTTCTTTCTTGTTGTCAATTGGTTCATTCAATAGTGCCTTGATGCACTCATTGGCTTGTCCTATTTTGATCTCATACTCTAAATGTGAAAGCCAGGACTTCCTAGGTACTACTACTTGGATATAAGTGAAATAAGTATCTACCATAAAACATATGTCCTCTTTGTGTTCTTCTATCAAACTTTCAGGTATCCTTGTTCTAGCTTGCAACATTTCCTTAATGATTTTGAAATACTCATTCATTATATCATCAAAGTATGTTCCTAGTGACTCTATATGCTCACATATCTGTATGGTTATAGGTCTGCTTGTATCCCATACTACTTTGCCTATGGAAGGAAAGTATTCTTCAAAGTAAAAGAATATGCACATAATGAGGGAACCAAACTTACAAGTGTTTGTTCTTGAAGATCTTATGGTGTTCATGTTCTCCTCAAGTTGATTCAACAGGATCTCTGCAAGATCCATCTTCTTTCCTTGTTTGATGATTTTGAATGTTGTGCTCATAGCAATGCTTGATATGCTATTCATTCTACTTTCTTGGAATATTTTGTACCCTACCACACATGCACCAAACATGAGTTTTGTGTCAGTGATAGTGTTGACCTTGAGAGCTCTTTTGTTTGATTTTGCACTAGTTAGCTTTTCTACTTCCTTCAGAGATGGGTGCTTGTGAGATTGTGGTTTGTTGGTTGTAGGATATCCAGTAACTGCATGAATAACATCCTTTGTTATTCATTTTGGCTTATTAAGCCATAAAGTTTGGTTATGCATTCTGCTGAGAACTATCTTTATCCATTCTGTTTTGAAAACTCTAGGAAAGTGTAATGCATTCATGAGTCCTTTCACTTCCAGATGCTTGTGCTCTTATTTCAGGTTTCTAGCTTCATCACACAGTGCCCTGTAGGCATTATCTAGGTCTAGATCTCCCAATTCTGAGATCTTACAGTGTATATAGGACCTTACATCTTCTACCAGTAAAACCCTAGGTGGGATTCTGGAGAATTCTCTGGAATCTCAGGTTGTGATGTGATTTCTAGGTGCAGCTTGTATTTTGGTTCAACACAAGTGTCTATGCTGACAAGCTTGATCATTTTCTTCTTATCTTCCTTCAACTTTTCGACTCTTGAAGTAGATTCCATCGTGTTTCATAAATTTAAGGCTTTTCATAATTTAAACAATGCGGTCAGTGAATGTAGGTACTTACTGAATCTCTGTGATTGCTTGTGAATCCTCTGAGTGGTGTTAGAATCTTTCTAGAGTCGCTCTTCAATTATTTTCTTCAATCACTCTGTTGGGCTCTCTTGGTTGCTCAAAAATCGCGGATGCGAAATGAGTTCAACCATCGGTCTTTTATGACTTTTGTGCCCTAAGTTGTCATTAATGCTCACCAACTCGTCGGTATACAAAGAATGAGTTCGTCGGTTGAGGCATAAATAACATCTTTGGTGTAGGCGTAAATTGTCAGGGTTGCCAGCAGCTTTGATGACTTCACCGATGATTGTTGGTAAAGTGGCAAAGACAACCTTCATCGGCTCAAGGATCACCAATGTTCGTTGGTTTACACTTAGCCACTTGGCTTTTGTGTAATGACCGATACATTCCGGTAAGTAGTGTTAAATTTTTCTATGTGTGTTCACCGATGCATATTTGTACCCAATAACCAATGGTTGTTTTTCAATAATATTTACAAGTGACAATATAGTGCATCTTTAATAATGTTGATTTGTCTATATGGTCAATATGTAAATGGAACCGATGCATAATGTAACTTTTCATAATGCAGTTCCATTAAATGGGGCATCATCATTTGCATTGCTTATTCCAGCACCTTCAGTGTTTGTGGCTTTTACCCACATCTTGTTTCTCATCTTCTTGATGTCATCAATGGCATTTCCATTGGGATAAGTACTTGTTTCTGTCAATCGGTCTTTGCAATCTTTTATCACATGTCCAACCTTATGACAATGTAAACATGTCATTCCAGGATTGAACCATCCTCTTGGTTTTCTAGTCCATTTTCTCATACAATTAGCAGATATATGACCATACCTTCCACATGCTGTGCAATTTACCCATGTGTTATAGTCCCAAACATATGAGTTACCTTTTCTTGTTGGTTTGTAGCCATTATCAGGTTCTTTTGGTGTCCATGCCTTCTTATTCTTTTTCTAGCATTCCTGATATGTATGTCCATTCATTTTGCAAGTAGGACAGTACTTGCCCATATACGTTTCCTTCTTTGGATTTGTCACCTTGGATCTGCATTCATATGCCTTGTGTCCTTGCTTGTGACATTTATATAATTACCAATGAAAGTAGATTGTGATTGAGGAATACCTTTCATTTTGTTTCTGCAAAAGTTTGAGGCGTGGCCTGGTTTTCCATAGTGATTGCATGACAGCTTCTTGGTTCTTGGAGTTGCATATACATTCTTTTGATTTGATTGATTAGATGACTCTCCATTGTCAGTGTAACTTATTCCTATGTAGTTGTTGACTCTTCTTTGACCATCAAGGAAATCATCCATTCTTTTGTTTCTATCTTAAGCTTTCTTGATCAATTCATTGTGCTAATTATGAATTCTGACTTCAAGCTTTATCTTCTAATTTTCTTCCCTTAGCTCACCGATGATATGTATTCTTTCAATGAGTTCAGTATTTAATTTGTTTGCTTCTTGACTCATAAGAGTAATTTGGTTGGTAATCTCATGGTGATGCTCAGTTAGTCTTTGAACCTATGATTCTTTTTCTTGTAGCTTTTCTGTTATTTTCCTCCTATCATCAATAGCCAATGTTCTCTCTGATTCAGCTTTTCTTGAATCATTCATGACATCAATCATTTTTACCATCTGAGTTTCTTAACCGATTTGCAACATTTTGATTTGCTCTGTCAAATGTAGATTAACTTCTTGTAGACTTGTGATCTCTTCTACTGATGTGTCTAAAGCTTTGCTTGTTGATGATTCAGCATTGTTGAAGTAATTTGGGATCTCCTCTTCTTGATAATATTTTTCATCAAGCCTAGTTGCCATGATCTTTCTTTCATCAAGCAACTTTCTCATGCTTACTCTTGCATTTATACTGCTCATAGTAAATCTAAATTTGCAATTGCTCATTCTCAATAGTCTTGTCCAGTCTGTACTTTTCCATTGTGTGGATCTTTTCTCTTAAGTATTTAAGATTTTCAAGAAAGAGACTTAGCTCTGATACCAATTGTTATAATTATTGGAATGATGTACTGAGAGAGGAGGGGTGAATCAGTACCTCTAAATTTTTTTATGTGATTGGCCCATTAACCTTTATGTCATCAGATTTGTATATACCTATCTATCTATTCATCTTTGATTATGTATGTGTAATCATAATATAAGTTCTTTACATGTATAAACATTCAAGAAACATTCATGAAAACAAATAACACATAACACATGATATGATATCGCAGAAAACTCTTGTTAGGAAGTAAAAACTGCGGTGGGGATGTCTACCCACAAAACTTCACTATCTGCAGATAAGAAGGGAGCCGATAAAGGCTTACAATTGATCACTTCTAATGATCTACCTTGTTAAGAGTATTAGAGTGGAGACCTATTAAGATCTACTTCATTTGAAGCTTTAGCAACACCATTAGGTGTGCACTCTGTTAAGAGATTTATCAAAGAACTGTTAAGTCCACCTTCTACAAAAGGATTTTTGTTGTGATGCACTTGTTAGAATGCAACTACAATATAAATATTGATCTGATAGTGAATGCAATCTCTAATTGTTGATAACAGATCCTGTATAGCTTACAATGTATGTATGTAATCACCTTGAGTGATTGAGTAATACCTTGTCTCTGCTCGTCGATAGCCTTCCTGTGTTCTTGATAACTATTGTGATCTGTTTCAGAACTTTGCATGAATTCTCTTCTTCTGCTTAGATGCTCTCCATGGCTACTATCATTTTCCAAATGATTACAAGTCTCTTGTTATTAAAAATGATGGAACATCTATTTATATTAGTTTCTAGCTCTATTCTTGATTCACGCTTTTCAAATTAACTCTAGATCCAAGGTTTACAACTTGAGCTTGATCTTTAGTTAGATATGTTTTAGATCCATTAGGATGCTTTAAAACATTTACAATATGCTTTCTTGACCCTTAACTTAAGATTTAAAACAAATAAAAACTCTATAAATAGAATTACATTATTTTATCTGACGTGTAAAATCAGATCCACTTTTTGCGGGTTCTTTAAGTGACTGTCGGTTCTAATGGTCGGGCTGCTCTGTCAGTCTGTCGATTTTCTTCTCCATCGGTGTTCCTTTCTTGAACTGTTCATCGGGTATGCCTTTTCTGCTCTGTCGGCGATGTTCTCAAAATTGTATCGTCGGTTATGCTTGTCGTCGGTAATTTCTATACTTAGCATTTTCATGTTAGACATTTTGTTCGTCGGGTATGCTCGATGTCCGCCAGTTATGATTTTTGTCCGCCGGTTATGCTTATACCGATGACCTTTATCATGTTTTTCCCTTTAAGTATACTGATGGAAAAACTTAATGTCATCAGTTTGAGCACTAGTATCTTCTAGCCTCTTCCCCTTTTGGTCGGAAGTCTTTTCAATCCTAGGTATGATTTTACTATACCCTCTCCGTTGGTAGACCACATAATTTCTAGGTGGGACTACCCTTCCCTGTGTAATTTTGCTCAGAATAGCCTTAGCCTTTTCTGGCTCAATCTCCATCATTTTCTTCTTCTTCTGGTCAAGGGTTTGCATTATATCTTCAAACATGGTCATCAGAGATTCAACCTTCTTAGCTCAAGGTGAAATACCTTCAAGGGATCATAAGATCTATCAAAATTATGAATAAAATCCAAAGATTTTTTATAAACTAACCATTTTTCCTTCTTGATCTCTTGTTTAGCCAGATCAAACTCATTTCTTATGATATCCTCTAGAAAATTGATCTGGTGATCTAGTAATAGACATTTAGTTCTCTTCCTAAACATGTCAATGATGAAACCCTCATTATCTGCACACCTTGCCACAAATGTCGCCAAATGGTATGGCTCTAAGTACTTATCAAATTGGGTCCACCCCCCTTTTGTAATGATAAAGTGATGGGCTCTGGTGAGGGTAGGAAAAATTCCTCCCTTCATTTTTCCTGTTAAGGCTTCTTCTTGCAATCCACCTAGTTGCCTGAGGATCTCTGCCAATCCAATCTTTAGTGGCACTCTATAAGGAAGAACATTTGGAGTTCCCCTAAAACCATAAACCCTGATGACTATAGAGACAGGGTATAAAATAAGATCACCCCAATTATGAATAATTTTCAGTTCTAGAGCATACTCCAAAGGTCTTAAGAGTCTCATCATATATGTACTAATTCTAGGGTTTTCCTTACATAATAACGATTTAATCCTAGCAAAAAAAGATCTATCCAAATTTATGTAACTGGCCTCCTTTCTATCCCAAGACAAATCAGGAGTCCACAATTGAATAGGCAAATCCTCATCTTCTTGAAATTTAGTGAGGTCCATTTCTTCTTCAAAGCAATCAACATTATTAGAGAAAATCATATGCATCATTAAGGAGTACCATCTCATTGGCTTGAGTATCTTATTATCCTTGATGCCTATCAAACCCTTATGCATCAACTCAGTAATGTAGGACGCATAATAAAAAACAACTAACATGTGGGGATGAAAAATTTGAGCAACCATAAGCATGAGGTGGACAGGCATTGTCATTTCCTCATCTTCTCCTAGCACATGGCACAAGGCACTATACATTCTCCTAGCCTTGCTATTAAAATAGTCCAATTTAAAAGGCTCTGGTGTATTTGGGCCTACTACAATCAAATCCCCTATTTTATTAAAATATCCTCTCAAAGCCTCATTCATGTAGTACTCTTTCTGAGTCTAGTATACTTGTTTGAAATAGTCAAAATCAATGTCATCCATTTGAACTGATAGGTCAGTTAAACTGAACATCTTTCTAATTTCATCAGTTGTGACAGTCAACAACACATTCCCCTTTGTATCTCTTAAAACCTTGGATATTCTGTCATATGTATTGGCTATCAAAGTTAATAGGTCTGTATCCATAAATACTCCAGGCACTATCAATTTACCCACATCTAGATACCATATGTTGTAATCCGGGGAGGGAGCATTCCTCTGGCTATAAGCAGTTTTAAATAAATTTAAACTACTTGTACTCGTCTTGGCATCTTTGGCCCATCTACCTATATCATACAAACCCTCCCTGACTCTAAAACAAGGATGTACTAGAAAAATTCTCTTAATCTGGGTAGCATCACATGTGGACCCACTCAACTATTGTAGAAGGTCATCTTGTACATTTATCTTTATATTCCACATTTCCAAAGAATTCAATCCTAGGGGCCATTTTCTGAATCTAGGGCTTCTTACGGGAATGATATTCAGATTAAATTAACAATTTTGAGACCTGTTCAAATTCCAAATCTTACTGAAAGTATGAATTTTTACTGTATCATAGAAGACTTACACGTTCTGCAATTTGTCAAAAAGAGCTCAATATCACTGCAATTCTGATCTTTGCTTGAATGACTTTGATGAATTATGGAAACTTCAAGTTTAAGCGATGAATTATATGGCCTTAATCAAATCAGTCTTTCACATTGAATTCAACTGAAGTGGCCACATGCTCTGCAATCAATTCACCTGGTTCAAAACTCGCGGCTTAATGGTTCACTGACGACCATTTTAAGAACTTTGAATTTGGACCGTAGATCTTCAACAACGTGTCCTTCATCGGGCAGCTCTAATTTCTTCCCAGAAATGACTATTCATTTGGGACACATGTCAACATGACTTGATCGCTTAAATGATAGATCTCATGCATCTTCTCCATAAGCAATCAAGTCAACCGTCAGATTTATCTTAACCTAGCTACAAGTTATTTTACCTTGAGTTTACTAACAGCGGCTGCAACTTCATCAACTTGGACATGCATCAACACCACTTAATGGCTTAGACGCTAGATCTTGTGCATCTTTCCTTTAAGCCATTAAGAGAGTTGTTTTATCTCTTCTGCAAATGGACATTATTTAACTCATATTTGCGTTGTACAGGACCCGCCCTTTTGCCACGCGTCACCATGACTTAATCACTTATCCTTTAGATGTCGATCACTTTGCCTTTAAGCAATTAAGTTGACCGTCAATTCATTCTGTACTTGCTCTATCTTTAGTTCCTTCTTTACAACCTCAACCAGACCCACTAGGAAACGTGGCATCATGGCTTAATTGCTTAAATGATAGATCTCGTTCAGTTTTCCTTTAAGTGATCAAGTCAGCCGTTATATCTTCTTCAAACTTTCCACCCTTTAATCTGCAGTCACCTTCACCTTTAGTGGAATACACGTCATCATCAAGACATGTGTCATTATGGCTTAATGGCTTAGATGCTAGATCTTGCGTATCTTTGGGATAAGCCATTAAGTCATCCGTTGGATCAAAACAAATCTGTCTGCACTTTAATCAACAATTGTTCATAATATTCAGACCCACCAATTGCCACATGTCAACACCGCTTAATGGCTTAACTGATAGATCTAGTGCATCTTAGCCATAAGTGATTAAGTCCACCGTTAGATCTATCCATTCTTTAATCTCCATTAAAATGCCTACGACAGGGCCCACGTCACTCCAAAGACACGCGTCGCTCAAACTTAATCACTTAAAGGATAGATCTCGATCATGTTGGGATTAAGAGATTAAGTCTACCGTCCGATGAAACAAGATCTGCCCACTGTTTAACTGAAACCCTTTCTGACCATCGGACCCACCAAAGACATGTGGCGTCATGGCTTAATCACTTAAATGATAGATGTCAAGCACTTCAGGAATAAGCGATTAAGCAGGCCGTTAGATCAAAACACATTATCTCGTCAGATAGTGAATTTAATTAAAACATTTGCGGACTTAGACTTAGGGATAATACGGGACCATAGCATTAGGTTACTCACAACTTACTGAATATGAACATTTTCAAAGGAACCCATGCGAGACATGAATTTAAGTGACAAAAAGTAACATGAAATTATAAACCATTTCGACGCTTAGGATCTTAGGATCAAATTTTACACTTTGAGACATGAGACAAGGGTTTTCCAAGTGTCCTCATAAAACTCTTTGCAAAAACAGACCAAGGACTCATTGTTTGAAAAAAAAATTAACCAGACCTAACAGTGGCTCTTTTTGGGGATGAATACCTCCTATAGGTGTTACAAGAAGTCAAAATCTCAAGGGAGCAGACTAACCTACTGGAAAGCAAAACTACCACACAACAGGAAAACAAACTAAACTAAGACAGAAAGAACAGACTTGCAGAAACACACTATGTATACAATCCTAATGTTCATGGATAATTAGACTTCATGAGAAGTATAACTTCAAGAACTGTCCATGAACTGGCAGTTCTAAAATATTTCCAGTAAGATCTGTTAATAAATATGAGTTTTCCCCATACCTTTCATGGACAATATAAGGTCCCAGCCAAATTGGTTCAAATTTTCCATGCTTTCCTTTGTCTTCCAACCCGGCATTCCACATGAGAACATAATCTCCCACATCAAACTGTCTTGAGACTTCCTTCTTGTCATACAAGTTCTTCACCTGCAATTGAAGTTTTGCATTTTTCATAGAAGCTTCCCTCCTGGCTTCATCTAACTCCACCAGGTCATTAATTCTCAATTGCATGTCATTATCAATATCATCATCATAAGTCTAAAAAAACTTGTACATCTACATCAAATTATTTTGGGGAAATCTTGCTTGTATCCCATAAACTAGATCAAAAGGTGCACATCCTATGGCCTTTTTAGATGTCACCCTATCTGCCCAGACAACTAATGTTAACTTTGAATCCCAGGCCTTCTTGTTTGTATCCAAAATTCTTTTAATAATCTTGAGAAGGCTCTTATTAGTGGATTTAGCTTGGCCATTCCCTTGTGGGTGGTAAGGTGTAGAGTAAGAGGTCTGAATACCATATTCAGTACAAAAATTGACATATTCCTCAGATTTAAAATACATGGCATTATCTGAGATTATCTTCTCCGGGCACCCAAATCTAGTAATTATGTTCTTCAGTAAAAAATCAATCACCACTTTACTTGTAGCTCTTTTAGTGGGGATTTATTCCACCCACTTGGTAAAGTAGTCTGTAGCTACAATGATCCATGAATGTCCTCCACTGGACTTTTTAGCTATCTCTCCTATAAAATCAATACCCCATTGCTGAAAAGGGGCTTGAACTTCCATTGGTGTGAGGGGTTAGTTGTCTACCAGAATCGTACTCTCAAAATCTTATGTACAGTAGTCTTGGCCATGTAATGGCCACCACACACTCCATTATGCATCTCTTGCGGGATCATGTCTTCTTGTTCTTTATCAACACATTTCAATAAAATTCCTTCAGGGTTCCTCCACCACAACTCATCTCTGATCAGGGAAAAACAAATTGCTTGCAATTTTAATGTTTTTTTCTTATTCTCATCCATGCCCCGTGGACAGTTCATTCTTTGCAAATAATAAATAATGTTAGTGTACCAGTCACAATGGTCAAGGTTACAAATGAAAGGTCTATGTTCTTCTTCTAGGGTATTAATGTGATTAGCATCCAAGTTTTCACTAGCCATGAATTTGGCTAAACCCATCCCTCTAACCAATTTAGTGGTTTGGATTTCTATATTGATCCATCTACATCTCTTTCCTGACACCTCTTGTTGAGTAAAGATGTCCTTAACTACTGCTGAGGGAACATAAGCCACTACAATAACACCTATTAGATAACACCTAAAAGCTTTTACAGACTTTACTAATGCATAGGCTTGCTTCTCAGTTATATCATACTTGAGCTCTGCAGTTTGTAATGATTTTCTAAAAAAGGCAATAGGTTGCTCAAACCCTTCTTCATTTTTCTGTAACAACACAGCAGCAATAGTGTGACAAGATGAAAATGAAAAAATATTCATGGGCTTTGAATAATCAGGAGTTCTCTGGAAAGGGGCATCCCTAATAGCTTTCTTAATCTCTTGAAAAGACTTGGTGGCCTCCCCATCCCATTCCATTTTAGCATCCTTCTTTAACATTTTTGAAATTGGTCTACTTTTCTCAGCAAAGTTAGTGACAAATCTTCTGAGAAAATTTACCTGTCCAAAGAAGAACTAAATTCCCTTGACATTTCTTGGGATGGGCACTCAATCAATAGAAGCTACCCTATCTAGGTCAATTCTAACCCCTTCCTTTGAAACAATGTGACCCAATAACTTACCTTCTGTCACTCCAAAAATGCATTTCTTGGGATTGAGAGAAATCCAAAATTCTAAGGCTCTTTCAAAAATCTTTTCCAAGTGCTCACAATGTTGCTATTCCTTCTTTGAATAGGCTATGAGATCACCCTGATAGACCTCAAGAAATTTTTGCAGGAAGTCTGAAAATGCAATATCAATGGCCCTCTGGAAAGTATCCCCAGCATTCATTAAACCGAAAGGCATCCTCACATACACATATGTTCCCCATGGTGTGGTAAAAGAAGTCTTAAACTGCTTTGACTCTTTGACCATAATCTGGTTATACCTAGAGAATCCATCCATCATGGACATGAGTTCACATCTAGTAACTCTTTGCAGCATATTCTCCATGTTGGGGAGAGCATAATTGTCTTTTAAGGAACATATGTTCAAATTTCTGAAATCCACACACAGCCTGATATCCCCATTCTTCTTTCTGACAGGGACCATATTAGAAACCTAGGAAGAATGCCTAATGGGTTTGATTATCCCAAAATCTTTCATTTTTTTTAATTCATGTTCCATCTTAGGCCTAAGGGTGGGATTTATGGGCCTTTGCTTTTGCCTAAAGGGCTTGGCATCCTCTTTCAATGGAATTTCATGTTGAAACAGTTCCTCATTATATGCCTTTAGGTCATCATATGTCCAAGATTTTTTTTTTGTATTTCCTTAAAAGATCAATCAGATCCTTCTTCACCTTGGGTGACATTTTCTTACCAATAAATAAGTTCTTAGGAACTTCTTCAGTTCCCACATTAACCTCCTCCAAATCTTCAGATCTATTTACATATGTAACAGATTATGGTCTATCCTTACTATCAAAGGATCTTTCTAGAATAACCAGTCCCTTTGGGACTTTATTTGACTTCTGATGCAATATTTGTTTTCCTAAGACAATATCCTTTCCATCAATGTTTTTCACATACTTTTTGAAATCTATCTCTTTATTGTCAAGACCTGCCTCACAATACAAAAATCTCAGAATATCTACATCATCATCAAACACTTGCATTCTATCCACATTGTCTAGTATTGAAGGCCTATTCTGAAATTCTATTTCAGAAATTCCAGCAAAGGTAATGTCTTTTGGCCTTAAAGAAATGTTAGCTAACAAATCTGCCATTGTGTTTTGGCTCCTATCCATCCAGTCAATACCAAATGGATCAAAACTTTCTAACTCATCCCATACTGCCTTTTGGTACTGCTTCAACCTATGGTTCTTTGATGCATATTTGGATTTGATCTAAGATACCACTAGCTCAGAGTCTCCAATAACTCTGATGCATTTGATTCCATGTCTTGTAGCTAGTCTCAGACCTATCAACAAAAAATCAGAGTTACTTTTCTTCTCTTTTCCTCAAAAATTGGGTCCTTATTGAAAACCAAACACCACACAACTGAAAGCAAAGCAACAATACAAAAATATACAAAATATCCACAAATGGCCCAAATCGACAAAACTGAAACCATCCATTACCTCTATCAAACATCTTATTTTCATCCTCATAAATCAAAGGCAAGCTGAAATTTTTGCTTTCGGCAGCAGGATCGAAGACACCGCCATATATCTTCAGCATATCATATAAAAAATAATCACCATAATCACTATCAACTGGCAAGACCAAGTCATCAAACCACCATGAATGTTGATCATTGTGTGACACCAAACTATCACACCCTTTAATATCATTGACTTGCTGAAAAGAGAAATACTCCAACTCCTTCACATGGCTGGAATCAAACACATCTTGAACACTAGTTTTCACTACAAGACAAGTCTCTTTTATAACATCACTTCACAAACTAGAATAGAACATTTCTAAAAAAAAATTTCACTGCACAAGATCGGAGACAGCTTGCTGATCACAACTCCTATCATCATCTTGTAAAAAAGTATTGTCAATCAATGGTTCATTAATTACTTGCAAATCTGAGAAAACACATTCAGATTCATCCCTTTCTTCAGCATCATGATGTATACAAAAATCCTTGACACTAAACTTGTCAAAATCTAAATCCATACCAGCATATGAATCTTCATACTCATCATATATGACACTCTCAGATTCCTTACATTCATATGCATTATTATCTTGCAAAGCATCCAATCCAAGTATAGAAAAAGAATCAACACTACATGTGTCATGTTTCACACCCTCATTAACATCATCATTATCAAAACACATATATAGAATGGGCATGAAATTCTAGAGTCAGATTTAGAGGCATACCTCTGAAAATCAATAGCTAAGAGTTCTGAGATTTTCTCACTGCTTAGTGGGTATTGGATTTCACGTTCACCTTCTTTGGTCTCTTGCTTGATGTTGCAAATATCCTCCTCATTGGAAACAAGGATTGAGACCTCTTGGATCAAGTCATTTTGTGCAAAGGAATCACCACAACAACTTACATCTACAACGTAATCATCTTCTTGATGTTCACACAAAACTTCTTTAAAATGAAACAAGAAATTTGCACTATCATACTGAGAAAAAGAAAAATCTGCAGACTTAAAGGAAACATTTCCAACTATAAATTCATCTTCGTCATCTTGTTGTTCATTCAATTCATTCTTAGTATCATAATCATCATCACTAGCATAATCATAATCAACATCACCAACATAACTAGATTCAGCATCATCATCATAACTAGATTCAAAATTTTCAATAGAATCTGTCCATTCTCCAGCATGCTCAATGCCTTCTTCTCTAAGAGATGCAAACCAATTTACTAATTTAGGCACACAAATTTCTAAAAAAAATCAATCCATGCTAATTCTGGAAACTCAATGTCCTCTATAAGCTTATCAAGTGCATTACGAAACCTTTCATAAAACAAATACATTGACTCTTTCTTCCTTTCTCCTATCTCACATCTTAAAATCAATATGCATTACTATTGGATTGTTTGATTTATCAATGAAATATTGATCTGAATTAAGAAATCAGATTATAATACCTGGTGTGAAACCTGCGGTATTGTTGAATTCAATAAAAACAATAAAGATGAACAACATAATTGCAAACCAAAAAACTGATCCATTCTATTCAAAATTGGAGTTTATACAAACATGAAGGATCCCAAGAGTCAGTAGAATATATTGGAAACAAAATGAAGAGTCATCATAATGTTCATTACAAATAAACTTATTAAAACTACCAAAAATTTCAAAAAAATCTATATTAAAATTTAGGCCTACTTGGAGAAGGCATAACTTTCTAGTCATAGGTCTGATTTACGAACCGTTTACTTCATTGGAAAGATAACCCAAAATTGTAGACCCAAATTTCTAATCATAGGTCCAATTTGTGAACCGTTTACTTAATTGGAAAGATAACCCAAAATTGCAAACAGTTTGCGAGGACAAGGCTGTCCATACCTGGTGTGACATTGTTCTTGTCTTCTATCCCAAGTACATCCTCTTTTATTGTCAGTGCTTCTGGCAGCTTACTTGGTCGGGCAATTTGAGCCAATACTTGTGATAGTGCTTCTTGAGAACTGGAGCATGTAAATTCAGAATGACTAGCCTGATGTAATCGGCAGTATCCAGGTAGCAATAAGATCTTGGGATCTGCTTCTTGACCTAGATGTCGTAGGCTAGCTATTGTGCTATTGGTGAAACTTTAGAAGATGTCGTCATCCTTCTTCACGTCTAGGAGGCCTTAGATGGGACTATGATCTGATTCTTCACCTTCTTGAATTTGAAACATGAAAACATCATCTAATCAATAAGTGCCCAAATTAGTTTGAGTGAACAGGACTTCATTAGGGGCATTATACTCAGTGATCATCCTCTTCAGCTTCGGCTCTGCATCTATCTTGATCTAGTTATTCAGACCTCTCTAAGGTAGCCAGAGCTGGGTGAAATCTGTAGAGAGCCATCCTCTTAAGAACTTAGTCCATTCTCGACTTAGCAACATTCCATAAGTCTCAGGTATGTCTACTACGTGCACATCAATGCGCTCTTGTATCCTAGGATCCGTGACTAGTTCAATGTGCACATCTTTGAGTACACCAATTACTTTGACCTCGGTCTTGTCCAACTGTATGACCACCCAGTTTGTTATTTGGGGCACCATCCCCAACTTCTGGAAAATTGATAGGGGCATAACGTTGCATGAGGCTCTTGAATCGATTAGGCAATTATGTAGGTTTTTTCCAAACATCCGCAGGCTGAGTAGGAATGGTGGGACTTTCATCCTATCCGTGAATACTATGGGGAACACCTCAGACATGTTGAAAATAGACGTAGGTGCCCGGGTGT
The DNA here is from genome assembly GCA_018584345.1 of Thuja plicata. Lineage (NCBI taxonomy): Eukaryota > Viridiplantae > Streptophyta > Pinopsida > Cupressales > Cupressaceae > Thuja > Thuja plicata. Next base: position 1,535,956 of record MU227291.1, read on the forward strand.
TGTTGGTCGATGGGTCAGGTTTTGAATGATCTAGAGATCTTAAAAGGGATTCCCTTTGAGATGGGAAGCCCTGCAATAGTTTGAATATAGAGATGTTTGCCTTAGTTTTCTTGAGTTCATCTACTGCACTGTATTTGTCATTTGACCAGGCCGTCCCTCAGTAGCCAGCATATGTACTTGTCATAGGAGTTGTGGGGGCATTTGGGCCCTTTGGAGGTATGGGATTATTACTAGCTCGAGGATCTGGTAAAGTCAGTTGCTTTCCTTGAGGTATGCCGTCGGTGAGGGGTTCCTTTCTACTCCAAAGGTTATATGAGTTTCGCCAATCATTTTGGAAGGCGTGCACCTCAGAATATTCAGGCTCATTTTCTCTCTGAAAAGGGAACACAAAATCATCTTCTCCTATATAAGCTTATGAGCCTCCTTCCCTTCTAGACTCATAGGAATCGAACACCATAGCATTGAATTGCACCGAGGCCCCCTCTGGATTCTGGGTGTAGTGGTCTTGGGAGTTGTTCATATATCCATTATTGTCTTGATGCTTAGTTGGAGCCACGACAAAATTGGCCTCTGAAGCCTCATAAGTATTGGCATCGTCTGTTGGGATGCTGCCATTATTTGGTCTAGTGTTCCATTGCCGATTTGGTCTTTGCTGCCCAAATGATTTCTCCTGCATGTTGTTGTTGCTGTATGCATTAGAACCCCTGTTTGGATTCTGAGAGTGTGTATTTGGACCAGTAGACACTCGTTGGTATCCACCCTGATTTTGGGGTGGGTTTAGCTTCATTTTGGTAACTTCGTTAGTGAGTTGTGATAAGGTCTTCTTTACGCCATCTAACTCAGAAGCCATGAGAGCATCCAGCTCACTTTTGGGTACAACCCTCTGTTCTATGAATGCCATTTTATGAGCTTTGTAGCCTAGATAAGTAATGGGTGGAGGCACGGTTGTACATGGCTGTGCCGGTATAGGATTTAGCATAGGCAAGTGGTTGGCCAAGGCTTGATTGTTCACTGCAAATGGGTGTGGGACCATAAGATTACTCATGATGGGTGTAGCCACATAGCTTCCTTCTTGTGGGTCCATTTGCTGAGTGAAAGTGATGGCTTCATTATACACCTTTTCAATTGTATCTCTATTTGCCGGGGGAAGTCTTCTTAGAAAGATTGAGGTAAATGGATCTAAAGCCTTTAAGTAAACTTGTATGATAGTCTCATCTGGTATAGTGTAAGGAGCTTCCATCTTTTGATGCATTTTGTGAAAGCAATGATTAAACATAGCAATGGGCTCCTTAGGATCCTTCCTCATGGTTATGAACTAGTGATGTGTCATCGCAGGATCGACATATAATTTAAACTGATTGAGGAATTTGGTTTTGAAGTCATTCCATACTTAGATAGACCCCCGTGGAAAATTCAGGTACCAGTTGTATGCAAACTCTCCCAAAGTGTATGGGAATAGATGACAAACGACATCTTGGTGGGAAATTTATTTACGGTTGCAAATTTCCTTGAAGGCACGGATGTGTTCTTCTGTTGACCTAGATTCACCATATATGAATCATGTACAAAACTTCTCTAGATTTTTGGGTAACTCATGGAGCTGCCCAACAATGTTCAAAGGTGAGCTTGTTGCGTTAGTGAAAAAGGCCATTGGACGAGGTTGCAGCAAATGTTGATTTGGCAAGTTATGATTTTGATTGATGGCTGCGGTAGTAGTTGGGGCAGCGATGTGTAATGGCTGTCCAAGAGGATCCCGAGGTGTGGCAAGGTGATGAGAAGATTCACCTTTTGCTTTTCCCTTGTCACTGCGAGCCCTTCGGTGGTGAGTGAGTTTGAGGAACTCGCCTCTTTTTAGAGATGATCTAAGCACATGCTCGAATCTCTCTGGAGAGAAAGATCCAATATTATCCAGCTTTTGGGTCTTGAGGCCCTCCTTCTAGCGCCACTTCTATTAAGCATTGTTTTAACACAAGCTAACTCGCTAGGATCTTGAGATTCGATTTCCTCTCTTGAAAGAATAACAGAGTTATTCCCAAGGTTCTCTGGGGTTTGGTCACAACCTGGTTGGTTACTTAGTTGAAGATAAATGTGATTGTTCACGAGGAGGCCTTTGCTGGTACATTCAAGACAATAAACTGCAAAATACTGTTAGTTTCTTTTTGGTATTTTCTATTTTAACGAGTATAGGTATGGTAAATAAAATGCAATTTTGTGTTTTATTTTTTGAAACAACAATTTTCAGAATTTCAGAGCAGAATTAAAGGGATGAGGGTAACAAGAAGTGCAGCAAAATGTAAAGAAAAAGTAAAATCCTAAGGACAAACTGCTGTAAACCCTTCCTTGCGAATTGAATGCTGGAGAGATTTGGAACAACCCACGAAGCATAAATCAGACCAAGTCACAATTCACTACTCTACAGGTGCAAGCATTTGGAGAGAAGATGTATTCACCCATGTAAGATATTCAAAATCTATCAAATTGTGAAGCCACAAAGATGTGCGCACCCACGAGACAGATTTATCGTTAAGCCCAAAGATGATCTCTTCCACGCATTCGTCATAGCAAGGTAGATAAACAATAGCAAACTCCAACTAAAAGTAGCACAAATTTGAAACACAATAACACAAAGGGCTCTCTGAAAATAAAGAATAATGCAAGCATACATTCAATAAATTCGCATAGATAGCAGTAACTCACACACCATGAATGAAGCACCCAATGTAGATCTTTATTCTATTAAAAATTTGGCCTTTTACATTGCTTTTTGATTCAATCTATAGAGCTTTGATCTACAACTCTAATTTTCAGAGTTAGGGCATCAGAGAGTTTAAACTAGAGAACAAAGGTTAAAACTAGAACTTTACTAAAGGGAAACTACTGCTAACTAATACTATATAACTTGCATGGATTCTTAAATCCATTTACAATCCATTTGCTCATGCAAAGAGGGAAAAATCTACCAAAGAAGAGAGAGAGAAAGAAGGTGAGTTCCTCCTGTGAACTGGGAGTCTTCTTCTTGATTCTGGTGGTCCTTCTTGGATTATTCATCTGGAACTGTCTCTGGCGATAGGAACTGATAGGAAACCTTGAGTCTTCCCAAAATAAACTCAAGTTATCCATTAATCTGATCTGGAGTCTAACTGGTGTCTGAAAAAATGACCTCGTTGAAAACCCCCAATTTTTCAGACCCCGACCTCTACCCCGAAACTTTAATGCCTTTAAAATTCCTCAAGTGTTTCTCAAAACCTTAAAACTTAGAGGTCCCAAAACATCAGACTTGTCGTGGGCCGAAAGGCTGAAAAATCTTGAAGAGGCCGAAAGGCCAAAATCGTCGAAGGCCGAGAGGCCAAAAAATACCCCTTGCTTTGGGGGCTGAATGGCCAAAAAATCGAAGGCCGAAAGGCCGAAAACTCTTCGTTGGCAGAATTTTGGCCAAGTGTTGAAAATCTTGCCCCATCTACCCAGTAATTAAACCTTGGAGCCTTATCCAGTGAAGACCTCTGGGTGAGCTTCCCAGATTCTCTGCACTATCTCCTGGACTTCTTCAAAATTGATCTCTTTTCTTCTTATCTTAGTGACCCTTCATTCTTGCTTCTTTATGAAGATAGTCAATTTAGAAGCAAAGAACGTGATCTCTTCTTCATGCTATAACATTCTTTGTATTTCTTCTTTCATGTAAAACAGTTACTGCAGGGCCTCCTTGGTACTAACTCTGGCCAGAACATCCTTGAATTGTTGGACCACCTCTCTGGAAGGATGTAGAGCCTATTTGTTCTCATCCCGGTAGACGTTGAGGCCGACCCCTGTGAAGAAGGTATCTATATCTTTGATCCATTTTATTACCTCCTCCCACTTTTCATCTATAAAGGCCTGGTGTTTCTTGTAGGCCTTAATTATTTTGGTCATTTGTTCAGTCCAGGTCTCAAATTTATCCAATTCTTTACCTTCATAGACTTTCACCAAAATTTGGAAACGTTGATTTAAAATTATCTCCAAAGTCTTGGAGAGCTGCTTGCCACTTAACCACCTCTACATCCATACCCCCATCATCTTCCACCAGGTCAATGAGTGAATTAACTTCAACCAATATGGTCTGGTACGGCCTAAATATTGATGGAATTTCCTTCTCTCTAAACTGTTCGAAGTCATTTATCCAATCGACGCTCGCCTGGATGAAAGAGGGAGTCAATCCTGCCGAAAAATCTAGTGTAGCCCTTTTATCAAGCATGGCTTGTAATGAAGCCTCTAAACAATTTGGGTTAATAGGACCCGCCATCTTTTGGATGAACCCTTTTAATGCTTCATTTTGGTCCGTTAAAGCTTTGATGGTTTCTTCATCTTTATTCATGAACCCCAGAGCATGCTTCAGCCCTAAAGCTGCTAGGGTCTTGCTGCCTTCTTTGGTAGGTTCACCTAGTTCCACCTCCCTGAATGTATAGCCTTCTGATGAGACTGTTGTCTGAGTAGTTCTCAGGGGTGAGATAGCTATCTGGGCTTTCCAATGACCCCCAGTGTCCTGAGTTACATACGACATGATCCTTGCAGGTGCATTGGTTTCTGCCTGGTGGAAAGCCTATCTCATAGATGTCATACTTGTATCTTCCCCATCCAATTCATTGGTGTAGGTTCTCTTCTGGGCTTGTATCTCCTTGGTAAACCAAGTAGGTTTTCTGGATGTAGTTAAAGGTTCATATGGTGCCACCTGGAGGATTAAAGTTAGGCATTGCACTTTTGGCGTTATTTCTTTCTCTGATCCCTTCTCTTGCCCTGTTTCCTTTTCATTCCCTTCTTCTTTCATTCTTTCCCCTCTAGTATCTACATCCATTTCCCCTTCTTCTCTCTCTCCTTCTACCTCTCCTCATTCAGTTACCACGTCACCCCCTTCTTTGTCATGGGATTCTTCATCAGAAGTGTTAATTGATACCTTTGACTTTAGACCGATTATGGCCTCCAGCATGGTCTGGAAAGGTGGTGTGTCTTTAGCACTCATGGCTTCTCTGGAAACCTGAGTGGTACATGTTGGAGGGATTGATGTTGAGGAAACAAGTGTTGGTATGATTGGAGTGGGAGATGAGGAGATGGTGGTAGTAGACGGAGGCGGAGTTGGTGCAGGAGCAGGTGTTGGAGTTGGTAGGGAAATTGGTGGAGTAGGTATGTGAGGTGGTAGAGAAGTTGGTGGAGTGAAAACATAACTCCCTCCAGCTACACTGTCTATTGCTAAACTTTGAGTTGCCCCAATGTCTTGGGTTTTAGGCCCTGGAGCAGAATGGGAGATTATTGGTGGAACAAAAACATTCACCAAAGGATTGGTGAACTGGACCGGTCGTGGAGTGAGGGCTACCTGGGGTTGTATGAGTGGTGGTCCCCCAGTGTGTGTATCTTGGCCATGATCCAAAAAGCCTTCAAGTCCTTCAAAATTAGAAAGCATAAATTCATCTGATCCTAATGCATCCAAAGGATTATCCTGTTCTTTGGGATCCTCTTTATGTTTCTTAGTAGTCTCCTTTTATCTCCTCTTTTGCAACCTGGTCTTCTGGACTAAGGGCTCACCTTCATCCTCTTCCTTAGGCTCTTCTCATACAATTTCTAACCATGGAGATTCATAACTCTTCTTCCTCTTATAGGTTTTCTTCTCAGCGGTAGATGGGCCTTTTCCTGATTGGGGTTGTGACGACCCCACTGGTGGGTCAATCTGGCCTGTCATTCTAGTTTTCTTGGGCCTTGGATTAGAGCCATATTCAACTGGTCGTTCATGACCATACACGGTTCTAGGCTTCTAAGTGGGAGCTTTCTTGTACTTAGGAGCTGTTGATTTCTCCCCTCGCTATTTTTCTACCTTCCTTGAGGGCTCCATCAATGTCTTTACTGGGATTGGACTCATTTTGTGTGGCTTCTTGATCCAAGCTATGGTGGTCTTTATCACATGCCTTGCCTAGAAGTCTATGTCATCATTTTCATCTTTGTCTACCTCTGTTTTCATGATTGGCTAGTTGTATACCTTATCTTCAGTGTAAATGTCTTCTAAGACCTCTTCTGAATCACATTCCCAGACCTTTGAGGAAATAGGAACCTTCAATACCTCTTTTGCCAAAGCGAGGTTCATTCTGCACTAATCCCAGATCCTGACCTCATGATCATCTATGTAGTTTATCCAGTTATCGTCCAGATGTGGCTCATGTATGTAGAATTTGCCGATGATGTGGCTGTAAGTACCTATGGGATCAAAGCGTGCTCGCACTGTCTTGTAAAACTGTAAGGGACATCCATCCCATTCAAAAGCTAGGGATTTTCAAACCTTCATGTCTTGCAGTGTATATGGTCCCAAAGAGATGGGAAAGTCCCAATAGTGCTTCTTCTTATGCTTCATGTGCTCATATGCATCCGCGAGCTGCCTAGCCATCTCCAATGTGATTATCCAGTCAGATGGGTACCTGGGCAGCTTCTTTGGTAGTAGGATTGACTCGGCTATCTTGATGTATGTGAATGTTCTAAACTAGATAAAATAGGCCCCAATGGCCCTTACCTTAGCAGCAGCTTCTTCTGACATCCTTTTAGCAAAGTCACCTTCAATAGATCAGATGACTGGGAATATGAATGCATCGTTGACTATCCTGTAATCTGGGGAATCCTCGGGCATGTTTTCTTCTTTTACCAGCTGTAGGTATACAAGGTGGGGCCATGCATTTGGGTCATTTAGACTTCCCCTCTAGGTGAGGCCCGGATAATCTTCCCGTGCAGCTAGTAGATACACCACATAAGTACTCATGTAAAACTTGGGGTTGTGCCTCACTACTGTCAATTGGTCATCCAAGTTGTGACTAATAATAGTGCCCCAGTCGAATCTTGCCTTCCATTCCATGATCCTCTCTATCAACAGGATCATCCAATGCTCTAGTTGAGTGGATTGTGGCAACCCATACACTCAGCTTATCATTGTTATAGCATCGTGGATGTCATCCTTCATATAGCCTCTTTGGAGGTCTATCTTGTCCAATTTTTTCTTAGGAAGTGGTTGCTTGAGGTATTCTTTATTCATCATCTCGTGTATATCTTGCTCCCTATTGCCAAACCACTTGGTCCTCTTTTCAATGTAGAAGTCATAGAACTTGTCTATGCATTTGTGGAGGTGAAAGACGTCCTTAATGACATCCAGCCTAATGTCCAATACCACTTGATCCTATGAGTTTACTACCACCCTCTTGTTTAAATCATAGTAATGAGCTAGGGTGATGATCAATTTTGAAGACAAAACAGCCACTGGGTGTGCAGTGACATTCACTAGCCCGGATAGGAATAATGAAGTGCAATCCTCAGATATGTTTGCTAGCTGGGAGCACTGAGTTAGGAATTCATTCCAATCCATATTCCTAATGTTGGTGTCGGTTATCTCGCTATGCTTGTTTCCCACCTTTGAGCTAGGGGATTCCCCTTGTATTGATACTTCATTGGGGAGGCTATCTTTGGTTCAGTCATTCCTGCAAGAAAAGACAAATATCAGTAGCTTATTGAACAAGGAAAAAATGATTTAAACTATGAAAGAAAGTAAAGAGAGCTGAATAAACAGCTAAGTGTGAGTTTTTCGCACTTTCGGGCCTTTCAGGGTTTCGGTCACCGACAATTATTTCGGAGGCCGAAAAGTCTGAAAGTGCGAAAAGGTCTGTTGGAAGGACAAAAAATCTGTCGGGACTTTCAGGGTCCGAAACTGAGAGGTGCTTGGTTAGGAACGCCGAACATCCGAAAGTGATGAGGACCTCCGAAAGTCCAAATGACATTTTCTCTTTCGGCCTTTTCAGGCCTTTCACTCTTTCAGACCTTTTGGATGTCCAAAAGGCCAAAAAGTCTAAAACGGTACTTAGCGAGGGTGAGAAGATCCATTTTCAGCCTTTCAAAGGTTGAAAACCTGCGGCAAGGGCCACGACCGATGAAACACAAAACCCTAAACCTAAGACCAAAATGAAACTAGGAAGCCCTAGGGCCGACAGGGAGGGACGTCCCTGTCAACACACGAAGGCATAAATGCCTGAAAAAGCAAAGAAACAAAACACCCTAGGCTGGATAAGTGCTAGGGGCGAAGACATAAAAAACCCTAGACCTAGAATGAAACTATGAAGTGACAGAGAGCGAGGAGGACCTACCTTGAATGAACGAGTAGAGGGAGGACAACCAGGTGGCTCAGAGGTGGAAGTGGTCGGCGAAGAGAAGCAGATAGGATCACGGGTGGGAGCACAAAAAATGCAAAGTGATTTAGAAATGAAGGCTCTTCCTATATATAACCCACAGGTTGACGTCAGTGGTTTTAGAACTTTCAGACCCCGAAAGGCCGAAAATGCCGAAGGAGAACCAAGCCTTCGGCCTTTCGGTGTTTTTGGAGTTCGAAAACACCAAAAGGTTGGGTCTTTGGCCTTTCGGCCATTTTGAAATTTTAGAGGACCTAAGTCCTCCAGAAGGTTGAAAGGACAGAAAGGTCAGGTCTTCGGCCTTTTGGCCATCTCAGCATTTCGAAGGACCTAAGTCCTCCAAAAGGCCGAAAGGGCAGAAAAAGGGTTCTTCCTTCCTCTGACTTGGTTTCAACAATTATCTGTGGTAGCTGACTGGATTTCTCTGAGGGGCGGACACGGAAAAAGGAAAAAAGACAAAAAAATAAGGGGGGTCCCCATGGTCAGAGGACCTAAAATGGGGTGTGTGTTGTGAACCCACAACAAATAGCCCTGACAAAAGGAGGAATGACCAAGGCATTTCTTTATCATCAACACTCTTTTGGAAAGTAGCTTTGTAGTAGAATAGAACCAAGAGGCGGTGGAGTCGACGATTCTTCAATGACCTCCAATCTAAGGTTCTTCCGTTAGTTTCCCTGTGTGTGTTCATGTGTGTTTATTTCTTGACCTTTGGTAGTGATAACCAAGGTGCTTTCCAGCTATACCCAACCTTTGCCAAATAAACCAAGGCTTCTTGGAAAGAGCTTTACTGCCAGTTAGGTGTTCATAGCCCTAAAAAAAATTTCCCTGAGTCCCAAGTATAACCTTTCTTTATTGCCAGCCATGTGTTCATAGTCCCGATAGAGGTTGTCATCATTACCCAAGTTCGTTCTTCTTGCTAGGCTATAACTTTCTTTGTGAGAGTTCCATCTTTTGACAAATCATTTTGTTTCTTCTGTTCACTTAGAGATGTATCGACCCTTGGACGTTAGTGTGTTCCATGCATTCAGGTCCGTAACCTCTTTTTATTCTTCTTCTTTTCTCTGGTCCAAACAACGATTAGGCGGTGTTGCCCAGACTTTTCACTCATGACCTCTTTTGGGGCACTTTTCTTTTGAGTGTTTCTTTTGCTTTTCCTTTTGGCTCTTCTTTCTTTCATTATTACCTTCGCATTTAGTTCAAACTTGGGTTCTGGGATTGGTGGGTACCTAAACCTATGCACTCAGGTTGGCTACAACTGACAAACACCTTAGAAACCAATGCCCTCTAGTGTTGTACCTTAATGTGTCTTGTGATCAGGATGACCAAACTTCAAACTCCTTCTTGTCCGTCAATAAAAATCATCACTACTTTGTCTTTTGGGAAGGTTCTCTTACGCTGCATGTATCCTTGGAGAAATTTGACTAAGAAATACCTCTGCTCCTCTTGCGCAACACCTTGTATTGGATCCAAAACACACTGAACTGAAACGACAACACAAGCCCCAACAAAAGAAAAGAACAAACACGAGTGGAGAAAGGACTGACGATGAGGACAACAAAGGAAAAAATGCAAAAGTGACTATGGTACAAGGGACGGAAGATAGTCCCGCTTAGGATCCAAAGTAATGTTTGAGGAATTTCCCATTGACTGGCAATGGGGTCAACTCTCCATCCAATGTGCTGACCCTAAAAGTGTTCTCCCCCAGGATCTCTAATACTTGGTAAGGGCCTGTCCACAGTCTTTGGAACTTGGTGTGGCTACCTGGATTTTCTTTTGCCCTATCCCATAGGAGGACAAGGTCAGAGATCCTGAAGGTTTTGATGGTAGCTCTCTTGTCGAACCACCTTTTGACTACAACCTGATGCTTTGATACATGTTCCAGGGCCAAAGTTCATTTCTCCTCTAGTTTTAGGAGATTCATGAGTCTGACTTGTACTTGATCTTCCTCCCCTACGTATTGGTCCATGAATCTCAGAATTGGGATCTTTAGGTTCATAGGAAAGACCGGTTGTAATTCGTAGACTAGTTGGTATGGAGATGTCCCCAGGGCATTCTTGATCCTTACGCGATCAGTCGTAAAGCATATTTCAACTGTGTGTGCCAGTCCCTAGGGTTGTCATCCAGGAGGTGTTTGATCACAGTAGTCATATTTTTGTTTGTAGACTCTGCTACGCTATTGCCCTACGGATAGTAATTTGAAGAGAATTTGAGGATTACCTAGTTTTTGAAGGCCCATTGTGTGAGCAAAGCTAAGGAGAAGGAGGGAGCATTATCACATACCAGATAGAATGGCATCTTAAACCTAGTTATGATGCGCTCCTCCACAAATTTGGTCACAACCTTAGTGGTACAATTCTTCAATGCTTGCACCTCCGTCCAGTGTGTGCAATAGTCAGTAGTTGTCAAGATAAACTTATGTCTTGTAGATGAAGGGGGTTAATCACTCCAACAAAATCTAAGCCCCATTGGGAAAATGGGTGTACCTCATAGACTGGTTGTAAGGGCATTGTTGGATTTCTCTCTCGAGTCCCGCTAGTTTGGCAAGTGTGGCAAGATCTCATGTGCTCGCTAGTATCTTTAAATATTGTAGGCCAAAAATACCCTGCCCTTAGGATTTGGTGAGTTGTGGCCTTCGCCAATCCATGTCATGTTCCGTATTTGTCATGAAAGTCCACTAGTATCTATTTTGCCTCCATTCTATCCAAACACCTTAGGTATAAACCCTCATAATTGCGTTTGTAGAGTTGTCCACTCTTTAGCATGTAAGAGCTGCTTTTGATCTTTAAAGCTCTTCTCTGGGAACTGTTCATTTCTTCAGGGCAGCGATTCTGCAACATATAATATACTATGTCTTGGTACCATACATCCGTGATCATGCCTTGGTCGGTGTATGTTTGGCAGACTAGACCTTCTTCACACTCAAAGATCAGCTTCGTCAGGCCCTGGCCCCTTACCAACTTCATTAGCTGGATTTCGAGGTCAAACTCTTGAAGAATCACCATCCATTTTTGTCTCTGTTCTCCCAGCTCATTCTGAATCAGGAGGGATTTAACTGCCGCGTCTGGAACTATCCCAATGACTTTACTCCTTAAAATGTAATGCCTAAACTTCTTCACCACCTTGACAAGAGAAAATGATTGTTTATCCAGGTTTGGGTATCTGAGCTCAACATCTTTGAAAGGGCAACTCATAAAGGTGATGGGTCTTTTGTCTTCACTATTCTTCTTCTGCATGAGAATGCCTGCACATGAGTGTTCTGACATTAAAGAGTAGACCTTGAAAGGGATGGTGTAGTCAGGATTGGCTAGGACTGGTGTCGTGGCAATGGCAGTCTTAATCTCTTTGAAAGAATTCTTGGCTAGGAGGGCCTATTCAATCTTGGCATCTTTCTTGAGCATGTCGTTCAATGGTTTCACTATTTCTGTGAAGCCACTGATGAATTTTCTAACGAAGTTGATCTTTTCGAAGAAAGATTTTAGTTCCTTGCGGCTATGAGTGGTGTCAATTTTAGGATCACCTCCAACCTTTCGGGGTCAATGGATATCCCCTTTTTGGAAATGATATGCCCCAAAAGCTTTCCTTCAGTTACCACGAACATGCATTTCTTGGAGTTGAGGGAGATCCCAAATTCTCTGCACCTTTGGAGGCATTTTCTAAGGTCGCTTATGTGGTCAGCTCTTAGTTTTGAGTAGACTGTGAGATCATCCATGTAGATGATAATGCACCTTCCAACCAATCCTTTGAATGCTATGTCCATTTCTCTGTGGAAGGTGGCTCTAGCATTAATCATCCCGAAAGGCATCTGTCGATAGGCGAAAGTCCCCCATTTAGAGGTGAATGTCATTTTTAGCCTGTCCTCTTCCTGTACCATGACCTGATTGTACCCCGAGTAGCCATCCAGGAATGACATCATTTGAGATCCATTAACCTTCTGCAGCACTTCATCTAGAGATGGCAGTGGATAATTATCCTTTTGAGAGGACTTGTTGAGGTTCTGGAAGTCTACGCACAGCCTGATTTCTCCATTCTTTTTCCTTACAGGTACTAGGTTTGCAACCCATGTAGAATGTCAAATCGAGAAGATGATCCTGGCGTCGAGCATCTTTTGGACTTCCTTCTGGATTAAGGGCTCCATAGTGGGATTCATGGGTCTTTTTCGTTGTCAGAAAGGTTTAGAATCTGGCTTCAAAGGGATGTTGTGCACTATGACTGAGGTGTCATATATCTTTAATTATTCATAACTCCATGCTATGACATCTCGATATTCAATGAGAAGCTGGACCATTTTTTTCTTTTCTTCCTTGGTTCCCACCTTTCCGATGTGGAATTCTCTCGGTTCTTCTTTCGTGCCTAGGTTGTAGGTGTCACACTCTTTGCCACCAGGTGTTATGTTAGGGCGTCTTCTTATGGTAGTCTTATCGCTGTCAAAGATTCTCTCTAGTTCTGCCATTCCCTTGGGTATGGCATTAGTCTTCAGGTTCATGATGTCATGATCATCAGGCTCTTCAGGTTCAACTATCTGCTCACCATTCTCCTCCTTGTCTATGATTTGCTTCTCGAACACGCCGACGCACATGATAAACTCTAAGATATGCTAGTCATCTTGGAAGACTTGAAAGTTAGTGACATTATCTGGAATGGCGGGGGCTGCGACAAGTTCAACCAAGAATTTCTTTAGTTTGGATTTCTCCATTAGATGTAATAAACTGGCTGAAATAGCCAATGCGTCAGCAACAATATTATTTCTTCTTGGGATGGTTTTGATGTTCAAAGCATCAAAGTCGTTGATTAGATCCCATGCCCTATTTTGGTATGCTGAGAGTCTCTTATCATTGCAAGTATACTAACTATGGATTTTCTTGACAACCAACTATGAGTCTCCCTCCACCGTCAAGATTTTAACTCCCTTCTTGTGAGCTAGGAGAAGTCCGCGAACCAGTGCTTCATATTCTGCAATATTGTTGGTGCAAAGAAACTGTAATCTATAAGCAGCATAGAAAGACTTACCCCTCGGATTTATCAATTCGATTCCTGCACCTGCTCCTTGTTTTCACTTGGATCCATCAAAGCGTAGTTTCCATATCTGAGGTGGTTTAGTAGGGCTGGGTTTGGTCAAGCTTTACTTAGAAAAACCCTTGGTTGTTGGTTTTCGGCTTCTTTCTCTATCGCTATCAGAAGAAGTTGATTCTCCTATATTTTGAGTATGCCTAGGTTTGGGGAGCTCATTGTCTTTATTTCCTTTATCTTCTAGTATTCCCTTGTAAGGGGGACATGCTCCATCATCCAAGGTACTCCAGTCACTAAGCATGTTTAGGGCAAGGCTTCTATCTTCAGCATCTGGCCCACTATCTTGATCTTGAGGCAAGTTGTTTACGAGGACTAGGCTGTCCATACTTGGTGTGATGTTGTTCCTTTCTTCTATTCCAAGTACATCCTCTTTTATTGTTAGTGCTTTTGGTAGCTTACTTGGTCGGGCAATTTGAGCCAATACTTGCGATAGTGCTTCTTGAGAACTAGGGCATGTAAATTCAGAATAACTAGCCTGATGTAATCGGCAGTATCCAGGTAGCAATAAGATGTTGGGATCTACGTCTTGGCCTAGATGTTGTAGGCTAGTTTTTGTGCTATTGGTGAAACTTTGGAAGATGTCATCATCCTTCTTTAGGTCTAGGAGGCCTTGGACGGGACTATAATCTGATTCTTCACCTTCTTGAATTTGAAACATGAAAACATCGTCTAATCAATAAGTGCCTAAATCGGTTTGAGTGAACAAGACTTCATTCGGGGCATTATACTCAGTGATCATCCTCTTCAGCTTTGGCTCTGCATCTATCTTGATCTGGTTATTCAGACCTCTCCAAGGTAGCCAGAGCTGGGTGAAATCTGTAGAGAGCCATCCTCTTAATCACTTTGTCCATTCTCAACTTAGCAACATCCCATAAGTCTCAGGTATGTGTACTATGTGCACATTAATGCACTCTTGTATCCTGGGATCCGCGACTAGTTGAATGTGCCCATCTTTGAGTACACCAATTACTTTGACCTCGGTCTTGTCCAACTGTATGACCACCCGGTTCATTATTTGGGGCACCATCCCCAAATTTTGGCAAATTGATAGGGGCCTAACGTTGCATGAGGCTCCTGAATTGATTAGGCAATTATGTAGGTTTTTTCAAAACATCCGCAAGCTGAGTAGGAATGGTGGGACTTCCGTCCTATTTGTGAATACTGCGGGGAATGCCTCAGACATGTTGACACTAGAGGTAGGCACCTGGGTGTTGTTGGTCGATGGGCTAGGTTTTGAATGATCCAGGGATCTTAAAAGGGCTTCCCTTTGAGATGGACAGCCCTGCAATAGTTCAAACATAGAGATGTTCACCTTAGTTTTCTTGAGTTCATCTACTACACTGTATTTTTCATTTGACCAGGCCGTCCCTCAATAGCCAACATATGTACTTATCGTAGGAGGTGTGGTGGCATTTGGGCCCTTTGGAGGTATGGGATTGTTACTAGCCCAAGGATTTGGTGGAGTCGGTTGCTTTCCTGGAGGTATGCCATCAGTGAGGGGTTCCTTTCTACTCTGAAGGTTATATGAGTTTCGGTGATCATTTTGGAAGGCGTGCACCTCAGAATATTCAAGCTCATTTTCTCTCTGAAATGGGAACATGAACTCATCTTCTCCCATATAAGCTTTTGAGCCTCCTTCCCTTCCAGACTCATAGGAATCGAACACCATAACATTGAATTGCACCGGGGCCCCCTCTGGATTCTGGGTGTAGTGGTCTTGGGAGTTGTTCATATATCCATTATTGTCTTGATGCTTAGTTGGAGCCCCGAAAAAATTGGCCTCTGAAGCCTCATAAGTATTGGCATCCTCTGCTGGGATGCTGCCATTATTTGGTCTAGTGTTCCATGGCCGATTTGGTCTTTGCTGCCCAAATGATTTCTCCTGCGTGTTGTTATTGTTGTATGCATTAAAACCCCTGTTTGGATTCTGAGAGTATGTATTTGGACTAGCAGATGCTTTTTGGTATCCACCCTGATTTTTGGGTGGGTTTAGCTTCATTCTGGTAACTTCGCTAGTGAGTTGTGATAAGGTCTTCTTTACGACGTCTAACTCAGAAGCCATGAGAGCATCCAGCTTATTTTTGGGTACAACCCTTTGTTCTACGAATGCCATTTTATGAGCTTCGTATCCTGGATAAGTAATGGGTGGAGGCACGATTGTACATGGCTGTGCTGGTATAGGATTTAGCATAGGCAAGTGGTTGGCCAAGGCTTGATTGTTTGCTGCAAATGGGTGTGGGACCACAAGATTACTCATGATAGGTGCAGCCGCATAGCTTCCTTCTTTTGGGTCCATTTGCTGAGTGAAAGTGATGGCTTCATTATACACCTTTTCAATTGTATCTCTATCTGCCAGGGGAAGTCTTCTTAGAAAGATTGAGGTAAATGGATCTAAAGCCTTTAAGTAAACTTGTATGACAGGCTCATCTGGTATAGTGTAAGGAGCTTCCAGATTTTGATGCATTTTGTGAAAATGATGATTAAACATAGCAATGGGCTCCTTAGGATCCTTCCTCATGGTTATGAACTGGTGATGTGTCACCGCAGGATCAACATATAATTTGAACTGATTGAGGAATTTGGTTTCGAAGTCATTCCATACTTAGATAGACCCCATGGAAAATTTAGGTACCAGTTGTATGCAAACTTTCCCAAAGTGTATGGGAATAGATGACAGATGACGTCTTGGTGGGCAATTTCTTTACGGTTGCAAATCTCCTTGAAGGCACGGATGTGTTCTTCCACTATCCTAGATTTTCCATATATGAATCATGTACAAAAATTCTCAAGATTTTTGGGTAACTAATGGAGCTGCCCAACAAAGTTCAAAGGTGAGCTTGTTGCGTTAGTGAAAAAGGCCATTGGATGAGGTTGTTGTAGATGTTGATTTGGCAAGTTCTGATTTTGATTGATGGATGTGGTAGTAGTTTGGGCAGCGATGTGTAATGGCTGTCCAAGAGGATCCTAAGGTGTGACAAGGTGATGAGAAGATTGACCTTTTGCTTTTCCCTTGTCCCTGTGAGCCCTTTGATGGTGAGTGAGTTTGAGGAACTCGCCTTTTTTCGGAGATGATCTAAGCACATGCTCAAATCTCTCTGGAGAGAAAGATCCAATATTATCCAGCTTTTGGGTCTTGAGGCCCTCCTTCTAGCGTCACTTCTGTTGAGCATTGTTTTAACACAAGACAACTTGCTAGGATCTCAAGATTTGATTTCCTCTCTTGAAAGAATAACAGAGTTATTCCCAAGGTTCTTCGGGGTCGGGTCATAACTTGCTTGGTTACTCAGTTGAAGATAAATGTGTTTGTTCATGAGGAGGCCTTTGCTGGTATGTTCAAGACAATAAACTACAAAATACTGTTAGTTTATTTTTGGTATTTTCTGTTTTAACGAGTATAGGTATGGTAAATAAAATGCAATTTTGTGTTTTATTTTTTGAAACAACAATTTTCAGAATTTCAAAGCCGAATTAAAGGGATGAGGGTAACAAGAAGTGCAGCAAAATGTAAAGAAAAAGTAAAATCCTAAGGACATAAACTGCTGTAAACCCTTCCTTGTGAATTGAATGCTGGAGAGATTTGGAACAACCCATGAAGCATAAATCAGACCAAGTCACAATTCACTACTCTACAGGTGCAAGCGTTTGGAGAGAAGACGTATTCACCCGTGCAAGATATTCAAAATCTATCAAATCGCGAAGCCACCAAGATGTGTGCACCCATGAGACAAATTTATCATTAAGCCCAAAGATCATCTCTTCCATGCATTCATCATAACAAGGTAGATAAACAACAACAAACTCCGACTAAAAGTAGCATGAATTTGATACACAATAACACAAAGGGCTCTCTGAAAATAAAGAATAATGCAAGCATACATTCAATAAATTCGCATAGATAGCAGTAATTAACACACCACAAATGAAGCACTCAATGTAGATCTTTATTGTATTAAAAAGTCGACCTTTTACATTGCTTTTTGATTACAATATATAGAGGTTTGATCTACAACTCTAATTTTCATAGTTAGGGCATCAAAGAGTTTAAACTAGAGAACAAAGGTTAAAACTAGAACTTTACTGAAGGGAAACTACTACTAACTGATACTATATAACTTGCATGGATTCTTAAATCCATTTACAATCCATTTGCTCATGCAAAGAGGGAAAAATCTACCAAAGAAGAGAGAGAGAAAGAAGGTGAGTTCCTCCTGTGAACTGGGAGTCTTCTTCTTGATTACGATGGTCCTTCTCAGATTCTTCATCTGGAACTGTCTCTGGTGGTGGGAACTGATAGGAAACCTTGATTCTTCCCAAAATGAACTCAAGTTATCCATTAATCTGATCTAGAGTCTAACTGGTGTCTAAAAAAATGACCTCATTGAAAACCCCCAATTTTTCAGACCCCAACCTCTACCACGAAACTTTAATGCCTTTAAAAGTGTTTCTCAAAACCTTAAAACTCGGAGGTCCCAAAACTTTTGACTTGTCATGGGCCGAAAGGCCAAAAAACCTTGAAGAGGCTGAAAGGCCAAAATATTTGAAGGCCGAAAGGCCGAAAAATACCCCTTGCTTTCAGGGCCAAAGGGCACAAAAGTCGGAGGCTGAAAGGCCGAAAACTCTTCCTTGGCAGAATTTTGGCCAAGTGTTGAAAATCTTGCCCCGTCTACCCGGTAATTAAACCTTGGAGCCTTATCCAGTGAAGACCTCTGGGTGAGCTACCTAGAGCCTCTGCACTATCTCCTGGACTTCTTCAAAATTGATCTCTTTTCTTCTTATCTTAGTGACCCTTTGTTCTTGCTTCTTTCTGAAGATAGTCAATTCAGAAGTGAAGAACGTGATCTCTTCTTCATGCTGTAACATTCTTTGTATTTCTTATTTCATGTAAAATAGTTGCTGTAGGGCCTCCTTGGTACTAACTCTAGCCAGAACGTCCTTGAACTGTTCGACCACCTCTCTAGAAGGACGTAGAGCCTGTTTGTTCTCATCCTGATAGACGTTGAGGCTGACCGATGTGAAGAAGGTATCTATATCTTCGATCCATTTTATTACCTCCTCCCACTTTTCATCTATAAGGGCTTGGTGTTTCTTGTAGGCTTTAATTATTTTGGTCATTTATTCAGTCCATGTCTCAAATTTGTCCAATTCTTCGCCTTCATAGACTTTCACCAAAATTTGGAAACGTTGCTTTCAAATTATCCCCAAGTCTTGGAGAGCTGCTTGCCACTTAACCACCTCTGCATCCATACACCCATCCTCTTCCACTAGGTCAATGAGTGAATTAACTTCAACCAATATGGTCTAGTATGACCTAAATATCAATGGAATGGCCTTATCTCCAAACTATTTGAAGTCATTTATCCAATCATCGCTCGCCTGGATGAAAGAGGGAGTCAATCCTGCCAGCAAATCTGGTGTAGCCCTTTTATCAAGCATGGCTTGTAATGAAGCCTCTGAACAATTTGGGTCAACAGGACCCACCATCTTTTGAATGAACCCTTTTGATGCTTCATTTTGGTCTGTTAAAGCTTTGATGGTTTCTTCATCTTTATTCATGAACCCCAGAGCATGCTTCAACCCTAAAGCTGCTAGGGTCTTGCTCCCTTCTCTGGTAGGTTCACCTAGATCCACCTCCCTGAATGTATAGCCTTCTGATGAGACTATTGTTTGAGCAGTGCTTGGGGGTAGAATAGCTATTTGGTGTTTCTAATGACCCCCAGTGTCCTGAGTTACATACGACATGATCCTTGCAGGTGCATTGGTTTCTACCTGGTGGAAATCTTGTCTCACAGATGTCATACTTGTATGTTCCCCATCCAATTCATTGGTGTAGGTTCTTTTCTGGGGTCATATCTCCTTGGTAAACCAAGTAGGTTTTCCGGATGTAGTTATGTTAGTAAACAGATTTGTCCTTTCTTACTTCTTAGGAATATGATTCTTAGTGCCCAAATTATGAACAATATCTGATTACAATAGTTGAAAAGCCGTTCTCTGATTACTGGCTTTTCTCTGAATTGGTAGGTACAGCTCCCTTTTGGAATGATATGGAATGAATTATGTCTTGATCCTAAAACTAACATAGGGTATGCTCTTAACCCGAGAGAAGAAGAGGCAAACCGAATTAAGCCTAAACAGAACTTAATCCAGGCAAGGAGAGCTTTCTAATATATAAACCAAGCTGTAGAACTCACACACCTTATGAATTCATACGCTCAACACTAACTAATCTACAACAACTACTAACAGAGAGATAAATGAAATGATGAAAACTTCTAATGAATCCTTCTCCGAATATCCCACAGCACACCCTATTGAGGTTCATTCACATCCTCAAAACAAAGGAATGAAACATCTTTTCCTTCCTACTGCAATTCAGATTAAGAAAAAGAATCATATCATTAACAACTTCTATCTAGCTCTTCTCTCAATATCCCACAGCACATCCTACTTAGGTTTATTCACATCCTCGCAACAAAGAATGAAACATCCTTTCTTTCTTAATGTAACTCAGACTAAGAGAAAGAACCATCTAATTAACTGGAACAGAAAATAATTGACATAAAACACCTTCAATTGT
>MU227291.1:1565656-1587418 GCA_018584345.1 Thuja plicata
GTATGTGCCCGCTCAGCTTTTGCAGTTCTGTAGCTCTGTTCGTGCCACTTGCAGAAGCATCAATCAAACTGTCTAAGGACTTAGAGAAATTCTCTTTCATCTGTATGATCATCTTCAAGAGGGCACCACATTCATCACTCTTCGCTCTTTCTTCTTACTTTTTTGTTCTCCGTGTTCTTGCAGAAAATCAAAAACGGGGTGCTCCACTTAGAGAAAATCCGCCTAATATAACATTGGGTGCGTTTCTTTGCTTGCAAAAAATTACTCTACGGGTGAGAAATCCGCTTGCGGAGAAAGAAATTTTTAGTTCTCCGCAAATACCTTATTTTAATTTCTGAGTCAACATTTAAACATTTCTCTCTTACCCTGAAAATTGAAAAAGTTCTTCGAAAACCCGTTGTGGGGTCCACCACAACGCTCCTTCTTCTTTTCTGCCTTCGCGGAAAATTACCTTCTTAGGTAGAATTCTGCCACGGAGAAGTTGAATTCTAATTCTCCACTTTGAGTCTTTCTTGATTCAGCGCTCCTTCTTCTTTTCTTCCTTTGTGGAAAATTACCTTCTTAGGTAGAATTCCGCCACGGAGAAGCTGAAACTTAAAATCCCGCCAGGCTGTATCTTCCTTATTTCAACACCAAATTGGATGCATTTTTCACCAATACGATCATATGACATCAAAGAATCGATCCATGCCTTCAAAAAGTGAAAACTATCAACTTTTATGAATTGTGGAAAATGCATGGAATGAGTATGAATTCGGCTCTACTATACATACAGAATAGTCTTTAATTTCTGCCTATCCACACCCGATTGTAGTCATTATACATACACTCATTATTGAAATGGGAAACAATTCCACTTTTTGGCCATCTTAACTCATCAACAGGTTGTTCATGACTTCGTAAAACTGTTCCTCAATCCATATATTGGGCACCTGATTCCCTGATCAAGACCAGCAACACGGTACTGTGGTGAAGTTTGACACATGTTCGAAAGCCGAAAATGTAACATATGTGAGAGCTGTTTGATGCACTGAGATCATGAAAACATGAAGCTTCATTCTATGCTTTGATACAATGAAAAGCATTTCTCTTTTCAAACTGTTACAAACTTCAAATATCATAGCCGGCATGCCTCTAGAGCACCCAAAACGTGAATTCCCATTCTGAGCATCTGATGTATTTTCACGCTACACTTTCAACATATGAAATGTTCTTTAGAAGATTTTAAAAAGACCCAGATGAATAGAATTTAAAATGAACTTGGAATCGCCAAGGTATAGAATGGCAGGTTTTTGCCTCTAAGGTGCGAAAATGGCTTTGGAGCACTGAAATTTGGAAACCCCACCTCGACCATCTACAAGCATTTTCAGTCAAAACTTCTCGAAGACAAAATCATCTTTGATACATTTCAAGAGAACCCATGTTATCAATTTTTAAAAAAAATAACTCTAAAATCTTCAAAAACAGAGCTGGCGGGATTTGGGAAAATAGGTGTGCCATTGCAATGTAGTCACTGGCCATATTTCCGCATGTCAAATTTAATTGCACGAGTCTTCTTTTAACTTAAGGCACATGCGTTATGAAACACTTAAATAATAATAAAAATTTCCTTAAATCTCGATGATGACTTATGTAGGCTTGCGGATTTTGCACTTGGTCAGTGTGAATCCTGCCACGGATTAGCTAAAACTCCATTTCCCACCATGGAGTAGCCAAAATGAAAAATCCCGCCGCACCATAACTTTCTCATTTCGACTCCAAATCTCATGCGGTTTTCACCAACAGGATCGTAAAACATCATAGAATGGATCCAAGCTTTCAAATAGTGAAAATCATCCACTTTTAGGGACTGTGGAAAATGTATTGAATACATACATATGCTATAGTGTCGCACCTAAAAGAGCAAAAAATGAACCCGAACATCACCTATTTCAAATGCATATGCATTGCAGCCCTTCACCTTTTGATTTCCTTTTCAACCCACTGTACTAACATTCTTTCATATCTTTTGCAAGAAGCTTGATATATATATACTTTTATAACATGATTTCCATCATCAAAGTTTTGAAAACAATGAAAAGAAAGAAAATCTCATCATCATATTAGCAGTAAACTGCTCAACTAAATAACACAACTTCCATGTTTCATAGCCCATTCTGCTCAGTCTGTCAATCACCATGCTTAGATCCAATGCCATTTGAAGGATATCAAGAATAACTCCTCACATCTACAATCACAGCTCTGTCACTGCATCATCTATATGAAGAATCTTCTCTGATTTCTTATGAATGCCTGGAAATTATGATTCCCAATCATTCTTCTGCTTGAAAAAGATCATCAATAAGAACACATTATCCTTGCGGGGTTGGGATCTATAATCTACCCAAAATGAAAATACTTTTTGATAACCCATTCGGCTTAAAGAAGGAAAGGCAATGGCAGGGAAACCTGGCAAGAACTTCCTACCCAAGGAAGACCTAGACCTAGACTCAAACAAGACTAGACCTGACTATGACTTCAAAATCCTCCACTTTGACAGCATGGGTACAAGATGAAAAGTGGGGCAACAAGTTACAAGTTCATATGGTGCCACCTGGAGGACTGAAGTTAGGCACTGCACTTCTGGCGTTATTTCTTTCTTTGATCCCTTCTCTTGCCCTCTTTCCTATTCATTCCCTCCTTCTTTCATTCTTTCCCCTCCAATATCTACATCCATTTCCCCTTCTTCTCTCTCTCCTTCTACCTCTCCTCATTCAGTTACCACGTCACCCTCTTCTTTGTCCTTGGCTTCTTCATCAAAAGTGTCAATTGATACCTTTGACTTTAGACTGGTTATGGCCTCCAGCGTGGTCTGGAAAGGTGGTGTGTCTTTAGCACTCACAGCTTCTTTGGAAACCTCAGTGGCACATGTTGGAGGGATTTATGTTGAGGGAACAAGTGTTGGTATGATTGGAGGGGGAGATGAGGAGATGGTGGTAGTAGACGGAGGTGGAGTTGGTGCAGGAGTAGGTGTTGGAGTTGTTAGGGAAACAAGTGGAGTAGGTATGTGAGGTGGTAGAGAAGTTGGTGGAGTAAGTATATGAGGTGGTGGAGTGAAAACATAACTCCCTCCAGCTACACTGTCTGTTGCTAAACTTTGAGTTACACCATTGTCTTGGGTTTTAGGCCCTGGAGTAGAATGGGAGCTTATTGGTGGAACAAAAACATTCACCGAAGGATTGGTGAACTGGACCGGTGGTGGAGTGAGGGCTACCTGGGGTTGTATGAGTGGTGGTCCCCCAGTGTGTGTATCTAGGCCATGATCCAAAAATCCTTCAAGTCCTTCAAAATCAGAAAGCATAAACTCATCTGATCCTAATGCATCCAAAGGATTATCCTATTCTTTGGGATCCTCTTTATGTTTCTTAGTAGTCTCCTTTTATCTCCTCTTTTGCAACCTAGTCTTCCGGACTAAGGGCTCACCTACATCCTCTTCCTTAAGCTCTTCTCATAGAGTTTCTAACCACAGAGATTTAGAACTCTTCTTCCTCTTATAGGTTTTCTTCTCAGCGGTAGATGGGCCTTCTCCTGATTAGGGTTGTGACGACCCCACTGGTGGGTCAATTTGGCCTGTCATTCTAGTTTTCTTGGGCCTTGGATTAGAGCCCATATTCAACTGGTCGTTCATAATGATACACGATTCTAGGCTTCTAAGGGGGAGCTTTCTTGTACTTAGGAGCTATTGATTTCTCCCCTCGCTATTTTTCTACCTTCCTTGAGGGCTCCATCAATGTCTTTACTGGGATTGGACTCATTTTGTGTGTCTTCTTGATCCAAGCTATGGTGTTCTTTATCACATGCCTTGCCCAAAAGTCTATGTCATCATTTTTGTCTTTGTCCACCTGTGCATTCATGATTGGCCGGTCATATACCTTATCTTTGGTGTAAATGTCTTCTAAGACCTCTCCTGAATCACATTCCTAGACCTTTGAGGAAATAGGAACCTTCAATACCTCTTTTGCCAAAGCGAGGTTCATTCTGCACTAATCCTAGATCCTAACCTCATGATCATATATGCAGTTTATCCAGTGATCCTCCAGATGTGGCTCATGTATGTATAATTTTCCAATGATGTGGCTGTAAGTACCTATGGGATCAAAGTGTGCTCACACTGTCTTGTAAAACTATAAGGGACATCCACCCCATTCAAAATCTAGGGATTTGCAAACCTTCATGTCTTGTAGTGTATACGGTCCCAAAGAGATGGGAAAGTCGCAACGGTGCTTCTTCTTATGCTTTATGTGCTCGTATGCATCTGCGAGCTGCCTAGCCATCTCCAATGTGATTATCCAGTAGGATGGGTACCTCGGTAGCTTCTTTGGTAGTAGGGTTGACCCAATTATCCTGATGTATGTGAATGTTCTAAACTAGATAAAATAGGCCCCAATGGCCCTTACCTTAGCAATAGCTTCTTATGACATCCTTTTAGCAAAGTCACCTTCAATAGATCGGGTGACTGTGAATATGAACACATCGTTGACTATCTTGTAATCTGGGGAATCCTCGAGCATGTTTGCTTCTTTTACTAGCTTTGAGTATACAAGATGGGGCCATGCATTTGGGTCATTTAGACTTCCCCTCTTGGTGAGGCCCAAATAATCTGCTCATGCAGCTAGTAGATACACCACGTAAGTACTCATGTAAAACTTGGGGTCGTACCTTACTGCTGTCAATTGGTCATCCAGGTTATCACTAATAATAGTGCCCCAGTCAAATCTTGCCTTCCATTCCCTGATCCTCTCTATCAGCAGGATCATCCAGTGCTCTAGTTGAGTGGATTGTGGCAACACATACACCTGGCTTATCATTGTTATAGCTTCCTGGATGTCATCCTTCATATAGCCTCTTCAGAGGTCTATCTTGTCCAATTTGTTCTTAGGAAGCGGTTGCTTGAGGTTTTCTTTATTCATCATCTCATATATATCTTGCTCCCTGTTGCCAAACCGCTTGGTCCCCTTTTCAATGTAGAAGTCATAGAACTTGTCTATGCCTTTGTGGAGGTGAAAGACATCCTTAATGACATGCGGCCTAATGTCCAATACCACCTGATCCTCTGAGCTTACTACCACCCTCTTGTCTGAATCATAGTGATGAGCTAGGGTGATGATCAATTCTGAAGTTGAAACAGCGAGTGGGTGTGCGACGACATTTACTAGCCCAGATAGGACTAATGAAGTGCAATCCTCAGATCTATTTGCTGGCTGGGAGCACTGAGTCAGGAATTCATTCCAATCCACATTCCTGATGTTGGTGTCAGTTATCTTGCTGTGCTTGTTTCCCACCTTTGAGCTGGGGGTATTCCCCTTGTATTGATACTTCATTGGGGAGGCTATCTTTGGTTCAGTCATTCCTGCAAGAAAAGACAAATATCAGTAGCTTATTGAACAAGGAAAAAATGATTTAAACTATGAAAGCAAGTAAAGAGAGCTAAATAAATAGCTAAGTGTGAGTTTTTTGCACTTTTGGGCCTTTCAGAGTTTCAGTCACCGACAATTATTTTGGAGGCCAAAAAGTCTGAAAGTGCGAAAAGGTATGTTGGAAGGACAAAAAATCCATTAGGACTTTCAAGGTCTGAAACTGAGAGGTGCTTGCTTAGGAATTCCGAACGTCCAAAAGTGATGAGGACCTCTGAAAGTCCAAACAATGGTTTTGCTTTCGGCCTTTTCGGACCTTTCGGTCTTTCAGACCTTTCGGATGTCCAAAAGGTTGAAAAGTCTGAAATAGTACTTAGCGAGGGCGAGAAGATCCATTTTCAACCTTTTGGAGGTTGAAAACCTACGGCAAGGGCCACGACCGATGAAACACAAAACCCTAAACCTAAGGCCAAAACAAAACTAGGATGCCCTAGGGCTGATAGGGAGGGACTTCCCTGTTGACACACGAAGGCACAAAGGCCTGATGAAGCAAAGAAAAAAAATTCCCTAGGTTGGACAAGCGCTAGGGGTGAAGACACAAAAAACCCTAGACCTAGAATTAAACTACGAAGTGAAGGAGAGCGCGGAGGACCTACCTTGAACAAATGAACAAAGGGAGGACAACCAGGCGGCTTAGAGGTGGAAGTGGTCGGCAAGGAGAAGCAAACAGGATCGCAGGCGGGAGCACAAAAAATGCAAAGTGATTTAGAAATGAAGGCTCTTCCTATTTATAACCCGCGGGCTGACGTTAGCGGTTTCAAAACTTTCAGACCCTGAAAGGCCAAAAATGCCAAAGGAGAACCAAGCCTTCATCCTTTCGGTGTTTTCAGAGTCTGAAAACATCGAAAGGTCAGGTCTTTGGCCTTTCGGCCATTTCGGAATTTCAGAGGACCTAAGTCCTCCGGAAGGCCGAAAGGACCGAAAGGTTAGGTCTTCGGCCTTTCGGCCATCTTAGCATTTTGGAGGACCTAAGTCCTCCGAAAGGCCAAAAAAGGGTTCTTCCTTCCTCTGACTTGGTTTCAACAATTATCTGTGGTAGCTGACTAGATTTCTCCGAGGGGTGGACACGACAAAAGTAAAAAAGACAAAAAAAGAAGGGGGGTCCCCATGGTCAGAGGACTTAAAATGGGGTGTGTGTTGTGAACCCACAACATTAACCATACCTTGTCACCAATGTGAAAGTGATGAGGAGTTCTATGTTTATCATGCATTTCCATATACTTCTGATTACTCTAATCCAAAATATGATGAACGAGGTGTCTACTGTTATCAATTAATTTTTTTGAATCCCATGTGTGAGTATGTTTTTAATGATACATCCGTAAGATATGAATTATCATTCGATCACCACTTATGTCTGCCCATCTATTTGGAGATGGAATGTTGTGGAATTTGTCAACTTTGTGTCCATTTTAGCCCATAGTGCAGACCAAAATTTTCTAATGAACCTTCTATTCCTACTAGAAATAATGCTTTTTGACAAACCAAAATGAACCCAAACATGGTCAAAAAATAACTTGACAACCTCTTCTGCAGAAATCATTTTTTTGTCCATCTGATTTTGTTGATTTTATGTTATGGTTACCTTTGCATGTGTATTAAGGACAACTGACTTTGTTTTTTCTGGGCGAACCATGAGAAAAAAAAAGCTCCAGTTTGAGCAATCAAATGTTGACATGGTTTAGCACTAATTAAAGAAGCAGTTTGTGTTGGACATACCTCTGGTATCCAATACCTCTTCCCATCAAAATTGATTGTAATGCTACGTAGCTTGGATTCATACACTCCATGCCTTTGATACATGTAAGGCTTCCCCAACAAGACATCACATACATCAAATGATGCTACATCACATGTCACTTCATCCTTGAAAGGCTTGATTGAATATGGTAGATGATGTTGTTGATTTATTTGAATATCTTGTCTCTCATTTACCCATCCCATAGAGTATGGTTGTGGTTGTCTTGTCACTTTCAAATTCAATCTTTTGACTGTCTCCCTAGATATCAAATTCTTTTGGCTCCCACTATCAACAAGAAAATGCAAAGGCTTTCCATCAACCCACATTTGTGAATGAAAAATTCTCTCTTCATCTTCATGATGCAGTACTTTAGTAGTTGCAACTATGGCATATGGGTCTACTTCTATGATGGAATCATTGTCCTTTTTATCAGAAGTATCTATTGGTAATGATTCAAGTTCAGCTTCCTCTCCTCATATTTCTGTCATCAGATTTTTAATACTTCAACAATCTTTTGTATTATGGGTTGGGGACTTATGCATCTCACACCACATGCCTATATTTGTTTGTGTCTTTTTTGTAGCCCACCATGTGTTATTAGGTGAGTTTGCGTGAGGCTCCTTGGTCACCTATTTTCCTGCATCTTCAACCCTTGGCTTATTGTTTTCAAAGTAGTCCCTCTTCCCTTTCTGCTTGAATTTCTTTTCAATTTTTGTAGCATATTTATAGGCAGTTTCCAATGTCTCAATATTCAAAAATTCCATCTCTGTTTGAATATACCTATGAATTCCACTGTGATATTTGACAATTTGATGCTTCTGTGAATCCTAAATACCAAGTTTTGTTGAAAGTGAATGGAATGTGTTGGTGTAATCTTGCACAGACTGATCCCTCTTCTCTTGAAGCAACTGTCATTCTATATATTTCTGTTTGTATACATTCTGAGGAAGGTATGATTCTTTTATGTATTCCACAAATTCTCCCCATGTGGGTTTCTTATCAAAAGATATTTCCAAGCCATTTCCATTAGATAATTCCCCTTCTTTATTTGCTAATTTGGCTTCCCAGGATAATTTCACATGGGTTTCAGCTTTGAGGAGAGAAAATGTTATTTTTTCTGCATCTGAGAAAGTGTTTACAGAAAAGTACCTATCCAATTTTGATAACCAGTTATCAACAGCTGCAACATCAATTTTTCCTTCAAAACTTGGGATGTCAAAATTTACTTACACTTTGAAAGGGGTATTTCCATGAAACATTGTTCTTGATTCAGAGGGTTGATGATTTTATAGAAGGAGTGAAAATTGACTCATCATCTCGTCTCGTTTCTTATTTAAAGCCTCTTCCACCAACTGCTTAGTTTTATTATCTGACATCTTCGATTGTGTGCGCATCAAAGGTGGATATTCTGAAAAATCTTGTGTATCCAATCCTAATCTTTGGTAGGAGGACCTTGTTTAAATTGGAATAAAGGAGAGTTCCCACTCTGATACCACTGATCTGAATTAATAAATCAGATTACAATACCCGGTGTGAAACCTACGGTATTATTGAATTCAATAAAAATAATAAAGATGAACAACAAAATTGCAAACCAAAAAAATGGATCCATTCTATTCGAAATTAGAGTTTATACAAACATGAAGGATCCCAAGAGTCACTAGAATCTCTTGGAAATGAAATGAAGAGTCATCATAATGTTTATTACAAATCAACTTTTAAAACTACCAAAAATTTCAAAAAAAACTATATTAAAATTTAGGCCTACTTGGAGAAGGCATAACTTTCTAGTCCTAGGTCTGATTTGCGAACCGCTTACTTCATTGGAAAGATAATCCAAAATTGTAGACCCTAAAACATTGTTCTTGATTCAGAGGGTTGTTGATTCTATAGGAGTGAAAATTGACTCATCATCTCGTCTCATTTCTTATTTAAAGCCTCTTCCACCAACTGATTAGTTTTATCATCTGACATCTTCGATTGTGTGCGCATCAAAGGTGGATATTCTGACAAATATTGTGTATCCAATCCTAATCTTTGGTAGGAGGACCTTGTTTAAATTGGAATAAAGGAGATTTCCCACTCTGATACCACTGATCTGAATTAATAAATCAGATTACAATACCCGTTGTGAAACCTGCGGTATTATTGAATTCAATAAAAATAATAAAGATGAACAACAAAATTGCAAACCAAAAAAATGGATCCATTCTATTCGAAATTGGAGTTTATAAAAACATGAAGGATCCCAAGAGTCACTAGAATCTCTTGGAAATGAAATGAAGAGTCATCATAATGTTTATTACAAATCAACTTTTAAAACTACCAAAAATTTCAAAAAAAACTATATTAAAATTTAGGCCTACTTGGAGAAGGCATAACTTTCTAGTCTTAGGTCCGATTTGTGAACCGCTTACTTCGTTGGAAAGATAATCCAAAATTAGAATGTGAAACCAAGGTTACACCTTCCTAAAGAAGGGATAGGCCCATAAATGCCCCGAAGACCTCCAAAAATGCAGTTTACCGAGACATAGAAAATACTGAAAAATTAGATTTTAGTATTTTCCCAATTCCATACTAATCAAATATCCCTTTGAACTTCTTCAGGATATGAAAAATAATTTTTGGATCTAGGAAACACATCTGCATCCATTAAAATTGGACTCTCCATTGGACCATTCATTTTATAATACATCTTGTTCCATCACAAAAAATTCTATCTATTTTTATGCAATCATTAACTTCACATACAACATACTCCTCATTTTTACCACTGAAATTTCAACCATGAAGTATGAAAAGATTCCAATCTATTCACCTTTCTTTAGTGACTTATTCACCTTATAGGGGACTTTTATTTGTCATAAAAATAGAGGATTACCTGGACAAGAATTGCACCTGCTGCTCTTACTTCTTTTTAGTGAAAACATGGTAGATCTAGAGCCTATTTTGTAGCTTCATCAGGTTCTTTTCTCATAGAGTCACCACCTCCTTGTAGAGGACAAACTTCAAACAACAAAATCCATTTGGAAGTTACCTTCAATTATGGGCTTGTTCCAACAAGAAATTCTGCACAATCTTCTTTATACTTGCCGCAAATAAAAACACTTTCCATGTTGTCCTTACTCAGAGATCTAAAATAAATTTCAGATTCTATTTCTTGACTCTCTCTCTCTTACAATCAGATTTGGGGGTTGATTCAACAAAGCAAGGAAACAATCATCTTAAACTTGCTTATCTTAAACGTCACATAACAATTGATGGTCACACAATTTTACACTAGAAACAACTAGGATTCACATAGTTTAACAAAGTCACCATCCAGAAAAATCTGGGATAGTATAAAACAATGATTTCTGGGCTTTAATATTAACTTTAGAACATCAGAGGTTCTTTGCAAAGTTCAGCGATATTTTTTACATCTCTCCCCAGTAGAGTCACCATTTTGTTAGATCTTTTTCTTGCAGAATCCTATGAAGCATCAATGCTTGACTCTTAGATTCCTAACTCTTGATTCAAACAAGTAAAAGTCTAATTAACAAGGATTTTATCCTTCTTCTCTTTGAACTCCACAAAATCAGGCAGGTGTACCTCTCTTGATTTACTGCTTCTCAATAAAGCACACAGTGGATTAGCTTCTCAAAATGATTTTCTCATGCCTATTACTGCAATTGTTGATAATAAACTCTACAGATGCTAACAACCAATCTTATGCAGAGCTTTACAAGCCAAAATATGAACTTAACAAGAGAAAATACTAGTGAAATAAGGATTCTCATCCTTCTTCTCTTCGAGTTCCAAACTCAGGAAGGCTAACATAATTATTAAATTCTTTAATGAATCAACAATAGTGTCTATATTCTTCACTACAGATCATAGACATCTATGTTCTTAAATAAAAAATAAAAATATTGTTTAGATTTTAAGATGTGATGATGATAACTACTATTCCAATCCAGACCAGTGCCTAATCCAGAGAAAAGAGTCAAATAAAACATATATTCATAGAAACCTTTTAATGATAACACACTTAGAACCTAGGCAAAATGCCTTACAAGTCATCTTCTCATTCCCATATCTATGTATCAAATTCTTATGCAATTATTTAACCCTCTGAAACTACCCTTAAGAATTACTCCTCCCTTAAAAGAAACTTAAGAACAATCCTACATCTACCTTGTAAACAGTATATTGAAATTTCCTTACAAACTCAATACACAAGAATTCAAATAGAAACACATGAAGAAATCACAGATATGCAAAAGGAATTCCACTGTATTTTATTAAAATATCTTTTTTCAATACATTCAGAATGACAAAATCCTTAAAATAGACAAAATATCATAAAACTATTTCGC
Organism: Thuja plicata; assembly: GCA_018584345.1. Taxonomy (NCBI): domain Eukaryota; kingdom Viridiplantae; phylum Streptophyta; class Pinopsida; order Cupressales; family Cupressaceae; genus Thuja; species Thuja plicata. The sequence goes on from MU227291.1 coordinate 1,577,209, forward strand.
AATTGTGAATTCACCATCCTTGTTATAATGGAGAAGAAAGAAGATATAAAGAAAGGGAAAATAAAATTCCACCCTAACTGACACCTATATGCTTCCAAGAAACTTCTGCAAATATCTTATTTTCTCCAAAAACTGATTTGATTTCTTCTTTGTAACTGCCCTTGAACTGCAATCATCCTCTTTAATAGACTTGATTTCTTTGCCTCTTAAAATTTTGAAAGTCTTCCAAGCATGCCTTTGAAATCTAATTTCATTCTGTCTTTGAAAATTGCCTCCCGTGAATGCTCCTTTCATGTTTTGAAGATAAATATAACTTCAATGTTTTAAAAACACTATAACTTTTGTGCAGATTAAATCTTGTATCTCTTGTCTCTATGCAAATTTAATCTTTGAAATTTGCATTTAAACTATACATTCTTTACCTCTTTATTATTTATACACATTTATCTCCTACACAAGTCTTTTCCTATACATTATGCCTAGACTTCACCACTTTTCATGTGCTGGTTCGCTCTAAATCTAACTAGGCCTTCCAGGGTTCATCTGGAGATTCAGAGACTGCCTTTTACCTTAGAAACTCTCAATCATTTCACTAACCATGGGTTTATCTGTAGACCTGGATATTTCTCTTACCTATGAATCTTTGAATGACTTTTTTAACAATGGATTTATCTGGAGACTTGGAAATTGCTCTTACCTTTGACTCTCTGAATGACTTGGCTAACTGTAGTTACATCTAGATATTGGGAGACTAGTCTATCTCCGAGTCCCTAAATGAATTCCTTAACCATGAGTTTATCTGGAGACTTGGAGATTACTTTATCTCTAAATCTCTAAGTCATTTCCTTACACGTGGTTTCATCTGGAGATCTGGAGACTACCCTTACCTCTTGATCTCATAATGACTTGGGCTAACCGTAGTTGCATCTAGAGATATGGAGACTGCTCTTACCTCTTAATCTTTGAATGCATTCCAATACTGCGAGTTTATTTGGAGATCTGGCAATTGGGATATCTCTTGATCTCAGAATGAATCATACTTAACCGCTAGCATTTGGAGATTGCACAATTGGGCTCCTTAACCACTACCTCTGGGGCGATGGATGTTTGGCCTAACTGTGGTCATCTTCTAAGATCACGCGACTAGCCTTTACCTCTGAATCTTGGAATGAATCTCTTCTTCCACATGTCACCATCTCATTTGCATGCGTGCGCCACTAAAAACATGTTTGTCACCAAAGTCGCCATTGCCTGGGCACATTCACCGAGGCACCACCTGTGTGCAGGTGCCAAGAGCCTCCGCTCTTCACTTCAAATTACATAGCACTTTACCTTTTAAACACTAGAAAGTTTTCTCACCCCACCAATGTGGGATAATTGATTTTACAAGTTTTAAAGTTCTTCACCTGTGCACACTCAAAAGATTATTTGTTATACCTTCCCCGGTCAATGCAGTGTTCCCTTGGCTGAGGGGCTCGCCAATGAGCCTCTTGGCTCTTTACTTCAAAATATGTTGTGAGTGTTTACATATATAAATATCTTAAAACTATCCCCCACTAGCAATGTGGGACAAAATATTTTTATTTAAAATCTCCCTTCACAATAGCCTATGCATTCCAAGTCTTCTGTCAAACATAATGTGTAGCTTTTACTTGGCATTTAGAAAAAAATTTTCTTCATCCAAAAAAATGCGTAGACCTCCTTATTTTTTCATGCATAGGCCTTCCAAAACATCTCCACCTAGTGCCTTTTCTTCCATAGGTTGCACAACCCTCCTTGGCATTATTGCGCAGGTTTTGATAGCAATACACTTGCCATTTGCATTTGTTTTAAAAGCCTTAGAAATGTTGTATCCAAAATCCATTGTGTAGGATTTGCATTTGGCACATGTTCCTCCTGTGTTTTATCATCTACACAGAGCTCCCTCCTTGGAAATTATACCTACCAATTTCATTTTGCTTTGTCCATTCATTCCATGCACATACTCCTTGTCTGAAACATTGCGCAGGCCTCCTTTTTTAACACCTTGGCAATTGCATTTACTTGGGGTTTTTAAAACATATTCCATTTGACCTTGCGTAGACTTTGAAGGATTTGTATCTCGCGCAAGTCCTCTCTGATACATTGTGAATGCCCTCCTTTGGCATTTACACTGGCCACTTTTGCAATTTGGATAAAGTTTCTAAAGCCTCATTCTTCCATGCGAGCAAGGGAGGACTACTGGCAAAGGTTGTGGAATTTGATTTTACACCTGCCAATTACACTTAGCTTAAATGTTTTCAAATGTTTTTAAAAGTTTTTTTTTCTTGCATAGGCCTCCATGCATAAACCATGCGCAGGGTTATGTGCATGTCCATGACGCTGCCTCTTGAGGCATTTTGTCCTACCAATTGCATTTGCATTTAAAGACTTGAAAACAAACATTAAACCTGCTCCTTTGTTGACAACCATGATTGTGGAATTTGGCATTTCACCTACCAATTGTATTCTTGGAGACTTCCCCTTTTAAATCCAATACAAGTAGCATAGTACCCAGCTCCACTTGGAATGTGCTCAAGAAATGGAGAAATGAAATATATATGATAAGTTGCCTTGCATGCCTTGCTGATACAATACAATTATCATGCTCATCAACACCATTAGATCCACAAACACAGTCGAGGGTTGCTGGGAAGTACCTTTAGACAAGAATAATATCACAATGAAATGTTTGTGAGCATTTCACATTAGCAAATTCCTTTGGGAAGTTCGTTCAAACTTGAACATTTAACAAAATATATCTTGGATCCCCACACAGACATGCCTGCAAGTGGCCTCTAGAAATGACTTTAAAAATTGATTAAAAGACTTCCTAGGGCACTCAGATCCAAAAGACATGGATACTTTCATGTTTATTATTAGTCTACAAAAACATATCCCCACAATGCTTTATGAGGCAGACTGTTTTAATCTCCAAAGTTGACTTCTTATTTCAGACTGGAAAAGACACTTGCAAACACAATGGAAACTAGTTGTGCAAATGACCTTAAACAAAAGGAAAAATAAGCCCTGAGACTCCACTCCTGATTTTGATAGAATGTTTACATACAAGGAGTATAGACCCGCAATCGGTATCCCAAAACAATCATCTGATATGAAGTTGCAATCCTCCGAAATTGGTTGTTCTACAAAATCAATTTTGCCCACACTGGGAATCTACAAAAATTGCCTTTGGATTTGATTTCACAAACCCACCAAATGCACACCTTATGATTGGAAACCTTAGACATAGATTCACTTTCAAAAAGGGATTATGAAACTCCACTTAGCTCGCTCTCATGGTCAAGTGGTCAACCAAAATTAATCTTCAAATTCAGCCCTTCAATATTTTCTGAACTCAAACACAGTAAAAATACATAAATTTGATTTGGAATGGGTTGGGAAAAGTGGTCAAATGGATTGACTAAAGTCTAAGAATCTTAAGGAAGGTTCATTTCCATGTTTACAATGCAGGGAAACACTCAATTCTTTATGACATTCAACTGGGTACAAATTGTGGGACCTCAAAGTAGGGCATTCCTTAATTCTGCATTTGACACTCATAAAACATGAATAAAATGCAAATGGAAAGGCTATGGAAAAATTAACATATAAACTCACAGGGATCTGCAGATGGGTATTTTGACTCATTTTCATGCCTAAAACATCTTGGAACACTCCTTATATCCTAGGTATGAATCTGACCAAAGATGCAGACCTTCAAAGTAGGTCACTTAGTAAAACACCGAATACGTGCACAAGTGTCGATTTAGGTGACGACCTCCAAATGGCTATCTCTGAAATATACCCAATTTGAGTTTTGAAATATTGAACCCACTATACTTTCTTAATGATGGGTGCTAAACACACTCTCCAAGTGGTTTCTCATAAAAATCACCAGGTCTCTTTTTACATGCACTCAAAGTAAGCCTTCTCCATGAGTTTTTAGGACACTAACCTTTGCCTTAGAGAAATTCTCAACTTAGGTCACTCCAAACTTATCCAAAATTTTAGAGTTCCAACAGAAACAATATTTTTTATCATGGAAACCCCATTAGGGGAAAAACCACAGTGTGGTGGACCACCCTGAATAAGAAAATTCCTTGTTAGAAGTATAACTGTATTACAATGTATGGGGGATGCACATGCATTTAGACTCACTTCCTAGATGTCACTGCTCAAATAAAAATCCCCAGGTTACAAACCTCAGGAAGCCTCACCACGATATAATTTGATCACTATAATGATCTATACAAACTTTGTGAACTATGTAAGTGACATATACCTTATGTTTGATATAGCTCCAATGTAGTACAATGTAGATCTTTGTTCAACCCCTTGTTGAAACACTTTTGATAACCATTGAATTAGGCTCTCCCTCTGCTATCCACCTCTAGCATTCGTATCCATGACCCACACCTTGAATCTTCCCTAATTCACCATTTTATACCAAGAACTAGGTCAGAAAAATGTAATTCACCATCACTTAATTCAACACACCAAATATCTTGATTCAAGTCCATTTCTAACTTCCAAATCATATCCATGACCTATAACCACCACCTTGAGATCATAACTCTTCCATATTTCATGATTTAGCACTTTCACAACACAAATTACCAACTAAGTCGGTGAAGAATATGAATAATAATAAAAATGTTATTATTGAATGAAAGCTCCACCAATTTGATCGTCTGGATCCATATGTATCACAAATTCATCAAGTACATACTTCAAGAACATACTATAGCATCATGAAAAACACTCAATCATTCAAATCCATCACAACCATTGGATTTTCTAGCTCTTTTCCACCAAACTTAAAAAACACTGTCATCAAGCCTCTGAGATAATAAGATTATGACTTGCGGACCTATGAAGTATAAACCCTCTAAGTTGAAGACACCTAAGTATGTCTCCAACACACTCCTAGGTTATCTCCATGAAATGCTAAATCTATTGAGCACACCGAATCTCTTTTTGTCTTTGTGTTAACATAGTTTGTCACTTTGTCTGTCAGTCACCTTCGGTAACCTGGTTACCTATCCAAATCATCATGAACCTTCGATAAATTTGGGTGCACTAAGTAAACACCTTCATCATCCCTTCTCTACATGTGAAAATTCATCTCTGCAATATCCTCTTCTCACCAGACCTTTTACCATTCTGCTCCACTGGCTAACTTGCAATAGTTAAGTTAGCATCAAGAAAATAACTCTTCTCATTACTTCCCTTGACCAATCCTTCAGCTACGTTGACATCAATACCAAAAAAACCATCATTTAGCTTTTCTAATATGCTAACATTAGGTGTCACAATTTTTTATATAAATAAAATGTATGAATAAGATAAGTATGCAATTCGGTTCAGATGAATGGGATGAACAATATCTTTTATGGTAATTTATTTGTATGTCATAAGTATGGTCACAAAGATAATCAGTGGAGATCTAGGGTTCATTAAATGAGATCAAGTCAGAGGAAACTAAAATATTTTAAATGTGGCCAACTCAGTCATTATGCTAACAAATGCAAATCTATTGCTTCTTTGGAAAAGTATGTTAATGATAAGAATGTTGTAGGTTCATGTGAATCTCAGAAGACAGTCATAGTATGGAAAAGTAAAGAACCAACTGAAGGAAGTTCATTTGTGGCACCCGACCCTAGAGCTATCTCTTATAGTAACTAAGCCAATTGATTTGGCCTAGGGGGAGTATCAAAAATCACATTGTTTTGGTTCCCCCTCTCCTAAGTAAGGTATCTTGCATTTTTGGAGTAATTAAATTTGATTTGGTGTTTAAAATTTGAAGTACATTTGTTGGCGTCATCAATGTATTTTTTGATGGGAAGTCAATATCATTAATTAAGGATATATTTGCAAATTTTTTGAATCATTTTTACATTTAGAAAAGAATAAAAATAAATAATTGGAGAGCTATAGAGTTGAGAAGGAAAAATTAAAGTGCAGACTTGGAATCTACATTGGTTTTTAGAGAATCTAGGGATGATATTCTAAATTAAATGAAAAGATTTGACTTAGATGAGTATGATCATTGAAAAATAAGTTAAATGGAATGAGGGTTGAATGTCCAAGAGTTTTAGAGTGTCTAAACCAAGGGTTTGGATTTGTGGGGAGAATTCACATGGTTTTTCGATGAAGATTCTATTTCATTTTTGTTAAGAAGAGTTAAGGATGCCAGTATCAGTCTAGACAAACCCTACCTAATCGTGAAGTAATACACTAAGGCAATTAATAGTTTATGCACTACTAGAGACCTCCCTAGAAAGAAGAAGATACAATACAAACATGTTTAGGAGCTAACCAACATTATTAAAGATCTCTGAGCTTTTGTGATTAACACTATTGCTGATTTTTCAGTCAGGTATGTTTCATATAGGATCACTTACAAAATTTACTTTCAAAACCATGAAGGTTCTACTTTGTATGTTATTGTATATCTTGCACATAATATGGTGAAGGAAATGAACGCTTTGATCTATGTAGCCTGTTAATGGAAAATTTTCTTGAGAACATCAAAATGTTTGTGGTTGAGGGTTACTCTTTCTATTTTGGGTCTTCTCTTATGTGTCTAGTATTCTATTTTATGAAGTCATGACCATCTAGGAACAATGTTATGTGGTTTCCCGACATCCCTATTAGAAATTTATTTATTAGATATCTAGAATGTTTGGAAGATAAAGAAAATGCATCCAGAGTCTATTTCTAACAATTGCAAATAGATTTTTTCTTTGGTGTAGTACTATCTAGTACTATGTCTTTCATTCTTTTTGAGAAGGGTTCCTCCTTTGGTCTAAGGGAATTGGAATTTAACATTTGTGGTTCCCCTCTGGAACCTAAAAGATGGAAAATTGGTTCAAAATGAAATTATATCATTACTTTATCAAAGGAAGAAGAAGAGAAGGAAAAAGAGGAAAAGGATAATGTTTCCCCATCTGAATCAGACTTTGTTGATTCAGATGTGGTTTAGATGATGTTGGAAGAAGGTGAATTAGACATGATTGGTAAAATGTGGTGTTCCTATTCTTCGGTTAGTAGGAATAAATTTGAAAATGAGTTAATGAATTATTTAATCAGTAAAGGTGTTGTTGTTTCTAATGGTTTGCTGAATGATAGAGTAAAAATTGTTGAAGGAAGGTTGTAATAGGAAAGTTTTGAAGATCGTAAGTTCAAGGATGTGATGGACAGGAAATGTGCTAATACAAAATAAAATTTATCTAAAAATATTGGTGAGACAAGAGAATGCTTAAAAGAGATGGCTGATATTTACAAGTATTGTCTCTAGTGGCCCATTGTTATTGCTAATTTTAAAAGTAAGATTGAAAGTATTGAGTCTAAGTTGAATGCTATTGCTAAGAATTTTGATTTCTTCAAAGATAAGGGTGCTAAAAAGAGAATTAGAGTTGGGGAATTGCAATAAAAGTTGTTGTATGTTAAGAGACAAAGAGAAGATTTGGTGCTTGGACTTTATGGTTGGTGAAGGACATGGTTGAGGTATGGTAAGAACATCCTTCAAAAGTTCTTTCTGATGCACAGAACTATAAATGTTAGTATTGGTCTTTGGACATGTCATCATCATTTGATATGTTGGTTCAACATGATAGCCTATGTGCTTGGATGAGTTCTGTTGTAGATGCTTGGAAGAGGAATCTTGCAATCATAAAAGAAAGGTACAAGAAAAAATTTATTGTGAAGACTATTATTTTTTATCTAAATTGCTATTATTTGGCCCTTTGCCATTGTTGGTTAAAAGGAAGATAAAATTTACAAGAAAAAGTGAACTAAAAAATGGACTACTTAACTCAGGGGGATTTTTTTGGCTTTTGTATTTTTTATTTTATTTTTTGGAGTTTTTCTATTTTTGGTGGTTTTCCATCAATTCCAAAGGGGAATATTGTTGAGATATTTTTGTTGGGATTGTTTAGATTGATGTCAAAACCTATGGATTAGATGGATGTGCTCTAGGTGATGTACAAAATTGATTTATCCTATACAGTAACATATGGTAATATATATTGTGGATGGTTATCCTTGATCCGGGAACATTGGTATTTGGTGCTATTTCTTGTCCAATTTATGTCTTGTAATTTTCTTAGGGTCTCCTGTCATTATTGGTGTCAAGGGTTTCAGGATTGAGTTTCAAATTATTTTCATCTCTCTGCAAAAGTTCCCCAAATCCTCAGCCTAATTGAAAATGGTTAAAAATGACTAAAAAAGACCCTAAGTGCCTTGATCGGTTCTATTTTCATGTTACTTTTTTGGTCACTTAAGTCATTTTAAGTCATGTGTTTGTGTTTAATGGGTTGCTTTTGTCAAAAGATTGTATCATCCTAAATGCTTTAATAATTCCTAATTCTCGCCATGTAGGTCCCTTTTACATCATCCCCTTATGTACCAAGCAACTCAGAAAAGATCAGACGGTGCACTTATTTTCTTATATCCAAGATGCTCGACATCTAACGTATAAGTGAATAAGCGGAGGTGATGCGTGTCCTTGGTGGGGCCGAGAATATCGTAAAGGCATTCTGTTAAGTAGTATACAAGTTTGGAAAGATCTGATGGCTCGCTTAATCGCTTATATCCAAGATGCTCGACATCTAACAAATAAGCGAATAAGCGGTGATGACATCTGGTAGTTGGTGGGCCCAGGCACTCAAAGCTGGCGAAGGTTTAAAGTTTAGTTAAGTTATTTCATATCTAACAACTTGCTTAATCGCTTATATCCAAGATGCTCAACATCTAACGTATAAGTGAATGAGAGGAGGTGACATGTGTCCTTAGTCAACAGTGATTTATGGGAAAATAAGATAGCCGTCAGATGCGAAGAGTGACGGCTCAACTTCAAAACTGACAGAACAAGTTGCAGAGAGTCGTTAAACTGTGAAATTGAAGCTGTGGATTAATTGTAGAATGTGCGACACCTCTAGTCAAATTCAATTCGAAAGACTGATTTGATTGAGGCCATGAAATTGATTAAGCCAACTGCAGCCTCAATGATTCACCAAAGTTATTTGAGCAAAGATGAAATTGCAGAGAAAACCAGCTCCACGCGACTTTTGTACAGAATGGTTAAGCTTATTGTTCACTTGCATTCAAAATTGGGGTGGAATTTGTAGTTCAGAGAAGGTTTTAGAGCTCTTGTTTCAGAATCTGGTTCTAGTATTGATAGAAAACCCTTAGAATGGCCCCCAGAGTTGAAATTTCAGGACAGGTCGATTACCAAAAATAGAACGTTAGGGAAGATTTGTTGCAGCAGTTACCATTATCTTCAGGGGATGCCACACAAGCTAAAAAAGAAGTTCCAAAACACCCCCACTTCAAAATTGGGGAAGGATTATATGATTCGAGTAGGTGGGCAAAAGATGCTATTACTAGTTTTGATGGCCTCACTTTGTTCAGGATGGCCTATAGTCAAAGGAATGCCTCTACTCTGGACTGCAATATTTGGGAATTAGATGTGGGAAAAGTGATAGCTCCCGGTGTGTTCATGGATACTGATTTATTCATCTTAATCGTGAACACTTATGATAAGGTGACTAGGGTTGTTAGGGACACCTGGGGAAATATAATATTGACTATATCAGCAGATGAAATCATAAGGATTTTCAAGTTGATTGATCCCTCCCAAAATATGGATGATATTGATCTTGAGTATTTGAAAGAAATATACAATAACCAAAGAGACTATTACAGGGGTGAAGTAGTGAAGGGGTATGCCAACAAAATAGGAGACTTGGTAGTGATAGGGCCTAGAACCCCAGAACCCTTTAAATTGGATCTTTTCAATGGCACAGCCAGAAAAATGTACAGTGCCTTGTGCAATGTTTTGGGGATAAATGAAGAGGGGGCAATGCCTATCCATATAATATTGATGGTTGTTCAGATTCTGCATCCCCACTTGTCAGTGGTTTTTGATTATGCATCTTATAATGCTTAGGAAATGCATGATGGTTTGTCAGGGATCCAAGATGGCAATATACAGAAACCAATGGGTTGGTATTCCCTCATGATGCATATGTTCTTATTCAACAATGCTGTCTTCTTTGGAGAAGAAATGGAATTGGAAAAATTCCAAGATGGTAAAGAGTTTCCTGTTCAGATGTGGAGTGCAGATTTGTCCTGGGACAGAAAGAATGCTAGCTATGTGTATTTTGACAAAGTTTTTGCAACCAGA
>MU227291.1:1597826-1609133 GCA_018584345.1 Thuja plicata
GGTGAATCAGTGTTTGTCAATTATATTTATTTTAGAAATTTGAAACTTAAATCAAATAGATAAAAAATGAAGAATAACACAATGACACATAACACAAGATATTTTTATGGGGAAACCTTGATCATAGGAAAACCCTGGTGGGAATTAGTACCTAAAAATGATTGTAATAGTCTTATGAACTTGTTAGAGTTCCTTTGCCCTGTTAGGAGCAATCTTTACAATGCAAGTACAATGACCCTATTAGGATTCTTTACAAAACCCTGTTAAAGGTGAATGACTCACTGCCAAAGCTCACTGCCCAATAGGATGAAGGCTACAACCTTCAAATAAAAGATATACACTATATCAAAAGATGAACTGTTGTTATGGCACTGTTGTCTGATCAGTTCCATTTATTCGCTGATGCTCTAATCTCTTAAAGAGCTCTTATCTCATACTAATTTGTTTATACTATTTTTATGGATATGTTTTCTACATATTTTCCACTCTTACACTTCATAAAAAATTGCATGTCAAGTATATATACATGCCTGAATAGACGCGACTGAAAACAAGACCTTAGTCGGCCCAAAATACACATACACAACACTTCCAAATGAATTGGCTTAAGAGTGTTTACATGAGTGTTAAAGACATAATTAAAAACATATTACAATAGGCACATGGCCATTACAAAACAAAATATTATACGCTAATCAAAATCTGAAGTTGACTTCATGCTCTATTTGCTAAACTCCTAGTGGCACTTGAACTTGCTGTAACTTCTTCGTACTGTCATATCTTACCATTTGTGTATAGAATAAGCATAATAACATATCATAAATCTTAAATACAAAGGTGCATACTCTGACTCGATTGTACACACGTGCGCTGGTGCTTTGATCAGCTGTATATCTATGTTCTATTTTTTTTCTATACTTAGCCAAATCTTGATCTTCAAAGTTTGTGAACTTACTTGTCAAATCTTCATATGATTTTGTTTCCATAATGAAAACACAAAATTAGTCATATAAACCCTAAGTGTCAACTTTCCAACAACCTCACCTATGGAAGTTGGAATACAATAGAATAAATCATCGAGGTCATGTCATTCCATCTTATAGTTTTTGTTTCAAATTTATATTTTGAAGTTTTGTTTTATTTACTGATGATGTAATTGATTCTCATGAAGGTTGTTAAGGCATTAATTACCAACTTCCAAAAGGACTGAAAAGTTATCCTACATAATTTAGTAGGTTGTTGTACTATGAGCAACTCCCAATCGTGCATTTGTTTGATGTTGTGCATATTGGAAAGAATGTAACAGAGACATTATGAAAAATATTGGATGGAAGGTGTGACAAAGACAAAATTGTCAAAATTTGTAGTGACATTGACGAATCCAACCATGCAATAAAAATGTCATTCGATCAAATAACAATGGATACTAGATTGATATAAGTGCCCTTACTTGGTTATTGTCAGAGCAACAGAGCAATGCTATAAAAGAAGTCATACAAAAAATATGATTTCCCACACAATTTGTTGTGAACATAAACAATTTCATATCAAAGAAATGCGAATTTGGGCCAGGGATAAAAATACACGATTGACGTACATTTATTAAGGTAAATCATGTTATTTTGTATTCACTATATATTTTTCTATTGCATGTAGTTTTCATTTTATTATTTTATAAAATATTTAAATGATCATTGTACAATTATTACAGTATGTTCTACCTCTATCTCTCCCACACCACTTCGACAACAGTGTCAAAAAAGTTATATATGATCTTGGAAAATACATGAGGTGGTTGTCATCAAAAGAAATCAATAAAGAAGATATAAAATATTGGAAGATAAAAATTCTTCATCTTTTGTGTGAAATGCAAAAGTGTCTGCCTTCAACTTTTTTCAACACACAAGAACACTACCTCATACATCAAGTTGAGGAGATTGAATTGTGTGGACCTGTACAAACTAGGTCAATGTGGATGGTTGAGAGGCACTTGAAATTTTTTAAGGGCTTGGTTCGACAGAGAGAACATATTAAGGGTTCTATGGTGGAGGGATGTATGGTATACCAAACCATGGTGTACATTAGTCAATATATTACTATGTTTGTAGCAAAGATCCATGTAGATCATATTTGGGATCCCAAATCCATTAAAAAATTAGAAGGGGAGTACTTGATGGGGAGAGGTAGATTGACGAAAGTGAGAGGTAATTATAAGATGTTATTGTAGTTAATTAATTTTTATAAATCTTCAATATAAGTTATTTGTAATTGGTCTATTTTTTTATATAGTTAGTCGAGAGTGGGATGCAATACATTTGTATATTGTAAAAAATCTTGATTGGATGATGGAATGGATTGAACGATGTTAGTAAAATGGTTTCTCATTAACATGGGAAGGTGTTGCTTCATTGGTTAGAGAAGCTCATCATAATGGAGATTCCAATGTTACGCCAATGGTAATTGATCTAGCATATGGTTTAAGAGGTAGACAGGTACATAAAAAATTATTAATGATCATGACCCATATGTTTCATATCAACTCATGATGCAAATAATTTTCACATGCTTGAAAAATTGCAGGTCAAGCACCACAAATCTATGTACTATCATGGCCACAAATTTTGCATAAAAGAGTTGGATGACATGAAGAAAACTTGTGACTCTAGGAGAACTGCAGTCTTCAAGGTCACTAATATTTCATCTAGAAATGACATACATACTCAAAATCGATACTATGGCATCTTGGATGATATAATTGAGTGTGAATTTAACTCCTTCAAATTATTTCTATTCATCGTCAAATGGTACATGCTACAACTAAATCAAAATGATCCTGATAAAACTGTTATTCAACATGATAATGGATTTACAATGATTAATACAAGGTTGTTTTAGCTAGTTGGAGATGAGCCCTATGTTATTCCAATCCAATGTGAGCAAGCGTTTTACTTAGAGGTTCCACATAAAATGGGTTGGTCATTTGTTGTTAGACATGATCCAAGAGGAAGGTCGGTAAAGTATAATGTGATGGAAGAAGAAGATACTGAAGATGAAGAAGAAGATGAAGATGATGAAGAAGATGATGATGGTGGTGGTGATGATGATGATGATGATGATAATGGATGAAGAAGATGATCAATGACATGATTGAAATGTACAAGGTATGTGATTTAATTATTTATATATATTTATATTGATTAGTATATATATATTTAATGTTGATTTATTAATGTATTCAACTCTAATGGTATGGTATAATTAATTCACTATGTTCAATTCTAATGATTACAACATATGTGATTTATGATTACCAATGTATTTCTTATGAGGCTCAATTAATTACTGGTGATTACATGTATATATTTTGTTTGATTGTTAACCTTTTTGGAAACAGACAATTGACTACACACATCGTCACCCCTTATGTTGATGATCTTGCATTTCATATATAAGGTAAAGGTGATTTGTTCATGTTTACGATCTTGCATATTTTTCATGTTGTCTTATAAATAATTTGTAGCATATGTATCATGTAATTTTTAGCTAACTTAAGATAAATGATTCACATATGCAGAAAATTTAACCCCTTTGATGAGGATCCTGCACAGTGACATGGATTAGCAGGTATAAATCAATACGCCCTATACAAATAGTTTATTAATTTCTTTCTTTCTATTTACGACCATCTTCATTGAGTGGTTTAATAATAAGGTATTAACTTGCTCATGATTTAACAATACTACCCTCAACATCAATATTATGGCCGACTTCATCAACATTACCCTCATTTAGAAAAATATCTTGCTCCTTACCAACTATATATCTCAATTGATGGATTGTAGGAACCACCAAATAGGTACTTGTCAGATCTATCTTCCTTGAATGAGGGAAATGCGGGAATGGTAGAAGAAAGTTTGACATGTAGTACGACTAAAATAGGGAGATCGACTAGAGGTCAAAAGATTATAAAAAAATGCAATAAATGCATGCAATTTTTCCTTGCATAAGGGGGGTCACATTCTTATGATGATGAGACCAAACGTGACATCAAGGTTCCCTTTCGGTAGATACATCTTGAGAAAGAATGGGTACCCAAGGAGCTACCTCCAATTAACATTGATTTTTGTGTTAACGAGAGGATATATCGCATAGCTCCATCCTCATTACTTGGTTTGGGCCTATTTTCCATAGATGGGATAAAGGTATGTTACTATGAACTTTTTGAATTGATGGAGTTTATCAGACCTTGTTACAATTGCAATAATTAGATGTGGATTGTTAAATATAAAAAAAGTATGCATAGGTATGCACTGTCAGAAAATTATATATAATGGAAAGAAAATGATCAAAGTAAAATATTTTCTATGTACATTGATGGGAGACCAAAAAAAATAGGGAATATTGCAGGTTTTATAAATAGTATGCGACCTGGGTCAACTAATAAGAAACCCAATTGCATATTTGAGGTGCGTGAGGGGAATCACATTTTTGTATGTGGAATAAAATCAATACGTGCAGGAGAATAACTGCTGATAGATTACCATTTGAATCGCATAGATACAAACAAATTTACTATCATGGGGGTGGTAAGTACTATATACGATTTAAACTAACCTCAAGTTTATGACTCCAATATACCATTTTATTAATAAGTTTTTTTGCTAAGTCTATTACTTTCAGTTCGCTGAAGTTTTTATATTTGATCTTTTTCACAGGACGACATGGATCCCCCACATGATAGAGGTTGCGGGGATGCTCCAACCACCCATTCTTCAGAAAAGGTAAACCTTATTGTAATTGTATAAATTAGATAGTTAAAAAATGTTATATTATTATGTTCTTTTATTTAGGGTTTTGAAATTATTCTAATATTTTTACTGATATTCGTGTCACAAATTGATGGTCAGGATAGGGGAAAAGCACCTACAAGAACAAAGGAAATAGTTGTAGATACGAATGAGGCAGATATCCTTAACCCTGTAAATATGGTGAAGAAGAAATTTAAAAAATTCACTACAAAAATTATGAAAATTTTGGAGGAACCAAATCAAACCAAGGATATGGTGAAGAGGATAGATGAATTAATGTTGCAAGCATATCGTTATCAAGTAAGTAGAAATGAATCTTTAGTTATAACAAAAGTTCAATAAAGGGTTATATTTTATACTCTTTTATGTCATGAGTTAAAATATGTATGTGTTCTTGTTACAGGATTTTTTGTTTGCTCAAGTACCTGGTCATGGACATCATGGTGAGGCTGGTACTAGAAAAAATCCCACCTCACGCAAAATAATCCTTAAGTTAACAAGTTACAAGGAATTTTATCTTTGGAACATTCAAAAACTTCATTGGACTTACTGATTAGAAGTGTACATTTTTCATTGGACTTACTAATAACATAGATACAACTATAGGAAAAGGTACAGTTACGACTAATTCAAAATTTCTAAGAAAATCTTCACTCAAACAATATTGAAAGATACTCTTACTTTTATTATTTCATAATGTATTTTCTAACAATGTATTGTTCAGGTCATCAAGTGCAAGCAACTCCTCCTAGAAGGACCAACCATATGAAATTGTCGAGTGCAATGTTGGTAATAAGGAGCATGCAAACATTGACGCCTTCACAGTCTATGTCTGGTAAATCCTTGTTTTTTTTATATTTGGTTTTCTATTAATTATGATTTTATAATTTGTACTTTAATTTTGGGTGCATTTCATCATGGATTAATTTTCTACAGTAGGAGATACACCAGTGACTGCTACACTGGATACAAATAAGAGTACCTGTATTGGTGATAATTCACCATCATTTCCTGGATCTACCCATGTTTGTAGCACGAGAGTTATGCAAACGTCATTGTTGATAGACGATAAAGAATTGATGCCTTTAAAATGTCTTAAGCTTCCAAGTAATTTAAAATTATTATTATTTATATTGTAATTGTAATTTACTTATTCATAACAAGGTTTGGATTGATGATCACATGACATTTTTTCAGGGAGTGAGTCTTTTTATAAAACGTTTCATGACTTCACATTAAAGATATTCGGGCCCACCATACGTACAAGGTGTAACATCATAAGTGAACTAACCCTATCCCATTTTTTTTTATTTCATATCATTTATTGGTACAATATTTTTCCTTTCATTCCATTTCTTTTACTATATTCAAGGTACGCAACTTTAGTTAATTTTTCTATCTAACAATTTTGTGATCTTTCTTAAAAGGTGGAACTTACAAGAAAAAAAATTAAAAGAACAACTCATAAAAGATTTAGAGCATGAGTTTGGTAATAACGTTTTTGAGGAGAAGAAAATTTAAGAAAAAGCTGCTAAACATCTTAAGACTGTGAGGGACTCATCTAGAAGGAGTCTCGTCCACAACCCAAAGTACGAGTGTCCTCCCTTTATTTCAGTGAGACATTGGAATGAATTTATTTTGGATGCAAAGGAGAAAGGGGACACTCAAAGAGGAATTACACCACCAAATGAGAAAAGAAGGTATGCGATAGTATTAACTACTAGTAGAATGTAATTATGCACTAATTAGTGTTCTTTATATTTATATAATTTAACATATTTCAAACTCTTCATAGGTTGCAGGACACATCAAAGGCTACAAAGGCTAGACTACAAAAGATTGGCCAACACAAACTTGGCTTTGGTGGTTATTTGAAAATTCAAGCATGAATTGTAAGTAGCAGTAAATACAATTCTGGATCTAGATTTTTATAAATTGCAAATAATTGTGTTTTATCAAAAAATGTAGGGCTCAAAATTAAATTTAAAGGCCACCAAAGAACACAAAAATATTTCCTTCAAGAAAGGCTATCAAGCCGTGGCTGAAGGGCTATGCCAAGCTTCCACTGGCCCAACCCAAGAGTCTCCTGCATCAGTAGAACAAGTAAATATGCCAAATGAAAAATATTTGAAATTGAATACTTGAGCAATAGTCTATTTGATGTTAATTTTGAACATAAATTAAATATTTTTGTTTTTAAAAAGAAAACAATGATATCAATGTGCATGGCATTTCAATGCAGCCTCATAATCCTA
Source organism: Thuja plicata (assembly GCA_018584345.1). Taxonomy (NCBI): domain Eukaryota; kingdom Viridiplantae; phylum Streptophyta; class Pinopsida; order Cupressales; family Cupressaceae; genus Thuja; species Thuja plicata. Next base: position 1,604,890 of record MU227291.1, read on the forward strand.
ACACAGAACCTACGCCACATGATGAAGGCCCTGATGTGCATCGTAGTGTCGATGGAGTTATTCATTTGCTATTGAAAATTAATTATGTAATTATTAATATAATTTAACATCTTAAATTGAAATTGGTGTAACCTTTTTTGTATATATTTTAGAGCATACAGAACGTCATGCTGAATGAGTGGAGGATGTTCAGAGTGATCACCATGTTGCCTTGGGGGATGATGAAAATGTTATTGTAGATGATGTGGCACAACCAGGTAAATAAAATCTATGTTTTGTTCTTTTAAATTTCTTTTTTGATTTATAGTTCTTTTAATTAATGGAATACTTGTAATACTAATATAAAATAGTATGAATTTAACCCATATAGTTGGTATTGAAGCGAACCCCCCTTTGGTGCAGCAACCCAGTCTTCCTGAACACATGATGAGGAGACATGTGTTGAGATCATAATCAATAGAAGAGGGGAATAACAAGGATATTGATGCTCTGCTTAGCCATTACCTTCAAAAAACAAACAAAAAACAAAAAAAGAAATGATTGCAATTAACATTTTTTGCTAATGAAAGAACGTTGTCTTAATGAATGTTATTTTTTACTACTAGTAAATGTTGATGAATGATGTGTTAATGAATTATTCATGAATGTTGTGTGTGAATGAATTTTATGTGTCAATGAATTTTATGTGATTATAATGATTGAATGTAGAGAAGAGGTTATTTATATAAGATGAATATGTGAACTCTATTTAGAGGAAGAAAATTAGTGGTATATAGTGATACGACATAATAAACTATTTTTATACCCTTAATATGATGAACCTAGATTGATCTGGTCAAGACTATGAAATCAAACTATGAAGTCTATGAGAATGAACGTACGCAAGGCCATCAATGATGAGCCCTCGAGACTTAGGTCCTATCCCATAGGGTTTGTCAAATGGTTCTCACTATTAATAAGTAATAGTTCAAGTCCCTTATGTATGACATGAAGTTTTGTTGTTCTTATGTATTTTATAAATTAGGTGAAAATGGACCTTTGAGGCTCTTTTTATACTCTTACTATGATGAACTTGGATTGACCTAGTTTGAGACTATGAATTCAAACTACGAAGTCTCTGAGCATGAACTTAGGCAAGGCCATCAATGATGAGCCCCCGAGACTTAGGTCCAGTCCCATAAGGTTTGTCAAATTGTTCTCACTATTTAAATGGTCCCACACACACATGCACACACACACACACACAACCTATACAAAATATACAACCTTCCCCTATATATAAGAGTTTATTAGAGAAGGTATCTGCATAGGTGATAAACATGCATATTTGCCTAAGTACTACTGGGAGCTTGCTCAGCAACATATGTACTATTATGAAAATCATCACAAGTCCATTTGTTGCTGGGTCTAGTTCCCAGTAGTGCTTGGTCAAATCTATATGTTGGTCACCTGTTCATATACCTTCTCTGAAAATACATAACTTTCATTCTAATTGTTGTCTTCTTATCCATGTACCCTACATGAAACTGAGAACAAAAATAATTACTCAAAATGTATGTTTAGTCCCCTTCACTTGTAAATAAAAGTTGATTAGAGAACATATATGCACAGGTAATGAACATGCAAATTTGCCTAAGTACTACTGGGAGCTTACCCAACAAAAGATGTACTATTGTGATAAATCATCACAATTCCATTTCTTGTTGGGTCAAGTTCCTAGTAGTGATTGGTCAAATCTGCATGTTTTTCGCTTGTGCATATACCTTCTCTGAAAATACATAACTTTCATTCCAATCATAGTAATAGTCTATAAATTATTGGAACATTTCCTCTAAACTCTTATTTTATGAATTCCAAAGTTATAAATTTTTGTGAAGGGATTTGGTCATGTATTAATAATGCCCTAGCGGATTATTTGCATAAGTTGATTTTATACAAGTTGGACCATCAAAAGGTTAAAAATTACACCTTGAATTCACTTGAAGCATCAGATGCCCCAAATAAATGAAGAGAGAAATTAAAAAAAAAATTGTCTATCTCTTCATGGCTTTCAGGCATCCAAAGCTTCAAGTCATACTTGACATCATCGGTTGACAAATTCACTATTTTGTCTTCAACAACATTGCCAGAAGAAGGAATCTGTGAGTGGTTTGGTTGTATTTGAAGCCACGTAATTTGACTAAATTAAGTTTATATTATTGTAATTTGTTTGTTGATATTGGGTTGTAACCATAATAAAACATATGCATTTATCATGTAAAACCATCTTTATCTGGAAAAACCATGTTGCTTGCACTTGGCAGGAACTATGCTACACTCCATCTCTTGTTTTATTTTGGAATTGTGTGTGCAATTTTGTACTCATCATAGAAATGAACGAGTGGGTGGTAGATTATTATATTTTTTTGAGTTTTGTTCATGTTTCCACAACTTTAATTGGTATTCAACACCACTCTCCCTCCCTCTTTTGATTATACTTTCTTATTTTCTTTGAGGAAAGAGGTTTACGTTTTGGTTGTCCTGTAGCATTTGGACCACGCTTTTGTGGTGGAACAAAATCAAGGTTGTGCTTATTTATCCTAGGCTTATTTTATGATTTGAAAGGAATAAATATGCATAGGATGAAGAAGCACAACATTGATTTCATTCCACCACAAAAGCGTGGTCCAAATGCTACAGGCCAAAAACCAAAACGTAAATCTCTTTCTTCATAGAGAATAACAAAGTATAATCAAAAGAGGGGGAGTGGTGTTGACTACCAATTGAAGTTGTTGTATGACATGCAAAGAAATTGTGTAATTGAACGTAAATGAAGAATACACGGTGTAAAAAATTATGAGGAACTCCCTAACAAATCAAATAAAGAGGTTGAAGCAGAAATGAAATCTTATAATAGTGTTGAGAAGGAGGAGGAAAGAAGGAATAGAATAATATTGCTGAACAAGAGAAATAAAATTGATCGAAAGGTAATTTGAAATTGTACTCTTAAATCCTATTATTTGATTAGTTTACTTGTGTTTGTATGCATGCGAATTTGATCTAATGTTCACATTCATGGCATTGTAGAGTGATGTTCAAGAAGGAACTAATGGGAATCAACAAGGTCTCCAATTCAAAGGTGCAATAATATATGTTTATTGCTTTCATTTTACTTTCTTCAGCTATTCTATGTTTAACTTTTTCTTGATTTTGGTCATTTTGTCTCTTGGTAAGATCAGGGTGCAGGAAATTAAGGGACATTTTTCTTCTATCTAAAATTTTGTTGTTCATTAAAATTTTTGTTATGTTGTTGTAGATTCATAAAAATCAAAATCCATTTTTTAATATGCATGTGTTTTCTTAGAGGGCTATTGATTCAGAGAAAATTGTAGGATTTAGGGTTGCCTTTTACAACTTTTCACATGTTATTATGATTACCATTTTTTAAGGGTTTATGTTGACCATTATCTATAACTGTGATATCCTTATGGAGGTAAATGTCATCTTCCATGGACCAGCTATGTTTTGAACTTAGGAAGCCCCATTAGCGTCATGCTATATTTTATAATCTCACACATGAATTGTTCTTCCAACACTACAAACTAAATCTCACCCCTCATCTTACTGATACCATAGACCAGGGGACTTGTATTTAGTTTCATATTCATATTTTTTGAAATCTAACTAAATTAAGGCTTATGATCTTTAATTTTTATATAACTAGTTTAGTTGTATTATTGATTCACAAATGAAATCATAGGTTTTGTAGCAGCATAAATTCATTTGATCTTGTTGAAAGAAGAAGTATTTAGAAGTCTTTTAAAATATTTTTGAACTTGTTTTGCTCAAATTAGGTAAATGCTTTATGTTCTTATAATAAAATTATTATAGTTACTCTTATGGATGGAATAAGATGGATTAGAAGTCACTAGTTTTTGAATTATATCAGTGATATTTGATTTTCTATTTAGAATTATGATAGAATGTTTATACGAGGCCCTTTTGATTTTGTTTAGATTCTAATATTTACTTGAGTAATTAATGTTAAATCATTTAGAGTATTGGTTGAGAAAAGTTAGAATTTTAGCAATAACAAATATATAAAATCAAAATTAAAAGAAGAGCTCCAATTCTATCCTTTTACATGTCACAATCTATAAATTATTTATGGTATGGGATGGTAAATAATTTTTAAAGGTATATTTTGGTAGTTGAATTGTTAGTCAATTTTAGTAGTGAGGTTAGTATAATTGCACTTTTACAAC
>MU227291.1:1609195-1625788 GCA_018584345.1 Thuja plicata
GTTATATTTTAAGATAAGTGGTCATAGAATTAGGTAATATGTATCTCCTCTCATACAATTATAAATCTTGTAGGTTTGGGATCATGGATATTACCTTAATATCTTACAAGAATTGGTTCTCCATCGTTGTTATGAACTATTGGGTAGGTAACCTTATGAGGAGGTCTACGTATAACTTATTTGTAGCTATAATCTAATTAGGATCTCATCCTTGTTCACCTAAGTGGGTGGCAGCCGATGGAGACACTGTCTAGGGACTCTACCTTAGAAAGGGGTTGTGTAACCACTTCTACCATCCTTTAAAAGACTGGTTTTAAAGTTAAACCCAAACTACGATGTCTCTATGATTTATGTAGGAAAGGCCATCTATGACGAGCCTCTGAGACATTAGTTATGGCCCTTAGGTCTTGTACTTTTGATTTCTTCCTTTATCTTTCCACCGCTTACCAATATTTTACATAGTTTGCATCTCTTTATGAAACTAGTTTGATTTAGCTAAGTTATTGATGTAGCTTATCTTACGATATTGTATGTAATCAACTATGAATTTTATCTCATGCTTCTAGGTGTGTAGTCGTATAGACAAGTGTAGGAAATAGAGAGGCAAGGATAATATGATACACATGCAAGAAAGATAAATTCATGTATGCAGTTGCAAGTCATGTTGGTTATTTGAACATCATAATAAAATTTATTGTTCTAAGTATATTTATTATCATTTTAGATTCCAATTAAATGATATAACAAATAGGTTCACACTATGTATTAATGTAGTATGTCATTGTTTAGAAAGAAAAAAAATATTGCAAATTAGATATGTTCAGAGTAGAATAAATAGTTTGTTTAATGTCCAATCTAGTGTTTTGAATTTTTGGCATTACATGCAGCTCTCCCATTTATTTTTCAAAAGTTATAATACTTTATACGGTATAATTTTTCCAGCACTAATGTGTTATGGAATTTAATGAACATGTACGTATCATAGGTACAATTTTTATAATTTTGTTTCTCTACTATAAACAATTCATTTTATTTGAATTATTGCTTATGATAGTGTGTGTTTTCTAAACATGTCCTTTGCATGCAGTCAAGGTGTTCCACTAGAACAATGCATTTTGAGGCATTCTATCAAACTATTTAGGTACCTTGCCTATGCTTCTAAATCTTGCATATCCTACAATAATGACATTTTGTATACAATTTTGGATTCATTTTGTCAAACAACTCATGTACTTTGTCTATGCTTCCAAATTTTGCGAACATGTCTAACCTTTATGCTTTGATGTATGTTCATACCCTATTCCAAGTTCCCATTTTGGCACAGGTAGGGAAGATTCTAGAAAAGATTATGGAGTCTGGATTTACGCCTATGAATTGTATTTGATTTAAAGTCCTTTTCAATAAATAAATTTTGTTCATATCCTACAATAATAGAAATTAAAAAGACCACATTTGTTTTAGGCATATTGTCAAATAGTACATATGCGTCATCTATGCTTCCAAATTCTGCAAGCATGTCTACTAGAGAATTTTTAACTAAATTTCCCTTCTATTATGTTATGATGGATGTCCATACCTTGTTCCAAAGATCTGATTTAAATAGTTTGACAATGGAAATTGTTTGGGGTATAAACCTACAAATTATAGGATATGAAATTGCACATAGAATTAATAGGACTAAACATTGGAATAACCTAAATAACCTCCTCATAGTTTCATGCAAACACCTCCACTATTGTTTACTCTATTCCCATTCTCTTACAAACATTATACAATTCAATGAAAACTCAATCTCACAGCCAAAAAACTGATGCCCATTTCAAACACAAGGGTGAAAGTTGTTGATTCTTCTTTTTTGATTGCACTAATAATATGTTCTTTGTTGTAAATGAGAACACTCTCAGCATTTCTCAATGGGTTCATTTTTCACAAGTTAGAATGAGTTCATTGATATCTTATATAATTTGGTGGTGTGTACAGTTTCTAAATTTATTCCAATTTTTAGGGAAAAGTTATGCTAGACTTTTTAGTAAATTTCTACACAAAGCTCCAATTTTTCAATGCCCAAAAATTTATGCATCACACCTCAACATTGAATCCTTTCATGAGTATAAAAATGGATTGATAAATCTTATGCTTTTAGGAGATTTGTTGGTTGACGTAGGAAATGCAGTAGGAAAATTTTCCAAGAAAAATAATGTGCCATGAGAGTAAACTTTGGCCTTAGGATAAGATTTCCAATGTTCCCAAATTTTCTCCTGTTAATTTCCTCAGTGCTTTCTATTACTGCAAAAGGAAGTCATGCCTAGCAAAAGACATTCACAAGTAAATATACATTTTTATAAGCATATCATGTATATTTTGTCCACTCCATATGTATATAGAAATTGAATTCTTCGATAAAAAAATATTTAGCAGATATACATAATCATTTAATTTCAAAAAATTAGATTACAAAACTCACTAAACATCATTCGTCATGTAGAAAACTTACTGTAATGTTTGTATTAATAAGCTTATCAAAAAAATTGGATATTTTTGACAGTGCTTCAAAACTATTTGTATTTATTTGACATTTGTGAGAACTGAAATTGTGTGTAAAGAATCAAATAAGGTTCTAGAGCCTCAAAGGAAATTTTTGAAGTGAATGATACATAAGATCTAATGTGGTTATGGAACATTTATGTGGAAACAGTCCACTGTCAACACAAGAAAATAGTGACAGTCTTTAAGTTTCTTAACAAAAGTTTATAATATTGATATGGAATGAAATTTAATAGTTTGAGATGTTAATGGGACATCATAAATGTATAAGACAGTCTTGATGAACCTTGTACAAAATGTGAAAGTGATATGTGTAAAGAGAGTATTAAACTTGTGTTAAGATTGTCACACCAATGTTGACAGTTTTGTGTTTGTAGCAGGGGTTTGTGAACCTTATTTGAAAGGGCTATTGTACTTCATGTTATGCCCTGCATACCCGTCCCTACATTTTGTAGGAAAAATGTTGGGTCCCCCTTTTCTACTTTTTCTCTTCCTTTGGTTTCTTTTGTTTTCTTTTTTTTTTCCCTCTAGGCTTTGCTTTCATGAGGTTTTTCTTTCTTTTGTTTTGCTTCCTTGTGTCTCTGGGACCCGGTCCCAGAGTTTGTTTGTTCTTTCCAGAGTTGGATTCTAGAATCTGGGATTCCCTGCCATTATGTCTTCTTTCGTGAGAAGGTATGGTCACATGGAACCCCCAGGCCCGGAGTCCAGAGGTTTTTCTTAACCCAGAGTTGTCAGAAAAGTGCAACCTATTTTTACCCTAGGACTATAAATAGAAGTTACCTGTCATTTTCACAGTTACCACGATTAAAACACTTAGAGCATTCAGAGCAATATTGAAGTGATTAAGGTGATTAAATAGTGAGTTTCTCCCTGTGCTTAGTGGCTAATCAAATGCTGATTTGTGGTGTTTTCTTGTGATAGTTCAAAGGCGGACCTGTTGCAAAGCATTTTCTGTGTTCGTCTTCCCTATGTCTTTTGCGTTTCTAGGTTGGTTGTCATTTTTTCTTCTCTGGTTTTCCGTTCCTCTGGTTTTCTATCTTCGTTTCTATGGTGCTCATTTTGTTTGTTTTTTCTTTCATTTGTTTTTGTTGTCATTTTCTGCATTTGTTCCTTGTTTGCCTCATGTTGCCGGGTTGGCCCTGCTAGAGGGTTGTCCGCCTTCTGTGCAGTTGTAATCTAGTATATATATTATACATTGTCGTAGGTTAGCTTTTGTGCCTTCATGAGTTCTGTACATTGTGTAGAATACTCTGTAAATGTTGTATATATGCTTCAGCTCTTTGTATTTTAGTGTGTATACCTCTTGTATATCCTTTCATTCTATCAAACTCGGTGTGCTCCATCACATTTTGAATCATTCTGTCGAGCTCGCTGAGAGGGAGTCACCATAGTTCAAACTCGGCACCTCGCTGGTTCAAGCCATTATAGATCTCTCTCTCTCTCCTATGTCATGTCATCTTAATGGTGGGAATAATTTCCCATGAGTGGGCATTCAAACCCCATCCCATCTGGCATTCAATTTTCCTCGTGTGGGCCCACTTGTCACCATTAATATCATTTATGCCACCTGTCATGTGGCCACGTGACAACCCATGTCAGCCAAGTATGGCTTCCTACTGGTCACATCACCACGGCAATGACTAGTTCTTCCAGACTCTGGGTGTCGAGGCCCCTGGGTTCTCATTCCATCCTTGTCACTTAGTTCAATACCCCAGAGCCCCCAGGTGTTTATCAGAATCTAGCTCATGTTTTTCTTAAATACTCCAGGATTTTTGATATATGGTAACACTTTTTGGACAGGTGCGACACAATGATGACTTCCCCAGAATCCGCATAAATTATTATTATTATATCATGTATTGACATTTCTCCGATCTTGCAAGTTGTAGATCGTGTGATCGAAGATGTCTAAGGTGATCACTCCTCCTAATAGCCCAGATCTGCCTACTACCTCCACTCAGACGGCCACAAAAACCAAGGCCAAAAAGATGCTAGCAAATTTGCCACTGACCTCCTAATACCCGAAGGAGGGCATTCTCGTGGGATCCAAGGTGGATCCCAAAGTCCAAGAAATAATAGACATAGAGCCCAGACTTTGGGATGAAATGCAGGGCTTAATCCAAGCCATCTGCAGACTAAAGGTTGGTGGAGACAGTATGGCCACTCATTTGGCCACCTTCAGCATTATAAAGGATGCAAACTTTCCTTGTTTGGTGCAATCACCAGAATTGATACTTCAACTGGAAACATTGTACAATGCACATACATGGACTATTCTTCTTGCCAGTCCCCGACCGTTACAATATCCAACAACAATTATCACTCTGGACGCAACAACTTTTGCCTCAGGGTTGGGGATTCCATAGTTCAAGGGGTCCATCATCATCAACTGGGCCAAGTTGTTACAGGAGTTTGAGGAAGCTGCCCTTGTCTCCTGGAAATATCTCAGTAACTAGTGGCTAAAGTCCCCAAAGTTGGACTATAAAAGGATGAAGTTGGAAATTCCCCGCGGGGATTTCAAAGAGCCCATTTAGGCTGGCATTATTTTTTTATGCAGGATCTTTAGGTTACCCCATGCTCAGGATTTCTCAGTGTGGATGTATTACTTCCTTTACTGCATCACCACCCTCAACCAAACCTTCAACTAGGTGGCTATTATAGCCAATCATGTGGACACACAGCTAAAGGGATTTATCCAGAGTTCCAAGTTCTATATGACATCTTACGTGTTATGGGCACTGGCCCAACAAAGACCAGTTTTTCTAGGTTTGGGAAGAGTGGGTGAACTTGGGGATGGGTTAGGCTAGTTAACACCATGGGATCATTATCCCCAAGTCCAATGGGAACTCAGTTTCCTAAATTTCTTTCGGTTAAATGATGCTTTCATTTACCAAAATATTCTAACACTTACTCGGGACTCTGGGTACTAGTTATCGTAGGAGGCGATGAACCTGGCCAGTACTTACAGCCATTATTTTATTCAGTTTCAACAACACACCTATATTTGGGTGACCGAATTCTTAGAGAAACCCTATCTCCTTCCCTGGTATTGCGGGGATAAAATCATTCTTTTGGAAGTCTGTCGGTAGATCATGGACCTGCACACCTTCTTCACATTGAAGAAGGTCATTAACGTCCCATTCCCCATTTTGTGTGGGAATTATATGTTTAGCCTTGCCGCAGCAAGGGAGGTAGATAATAAGTTGAAGAGCTTGGGACTAGTGGAATTCCACCACACCAAGAATAATTATGATCCTCCAGGCAAGATTGCCTTGGCACTACCCCAGGCATCCCCGACGCACAAGGAAGATATTGAATATTTTTGGGCGGACTCTTAGGACAATTTTGATCTCCGAGCCCATCAACATTCACAGATGTCCAAAGGACTCATGAAGGTGCTTGACCTTCAGACTTTTCCTAAGGGTTTTTCAGATGACGGGCCGCTAGAAGACCCAGCATACAAAGGATAGGGATTAGACAAGTTGGATCTCCCTTTGGTGGATTGGGCCACCCCAGAAGACTTAACAATTAAGGGAGTATGCCACCCTATTTTGGAGGCTAGTCACAAGTATTTTGCCTAGGTGTGTCCCAAAAGCACCCAGAATAGTTCGATTGTCTGAAGGTCTTCTTATACTTCCGCTGCCACAAACGAACCTAGCACAAGTAAGGGGAAAGAAAAAGAAGGTACACTGGCTAAGGTACCTCCCCAAGGCCTGACCCCCATAATGGTACAAATACAAAAAAAAATGGAGTCGGCAAGGTTGGATAGCCAATATATAAGCATACACCGGTCTCCTCATGACTCCAATGACATCTGCTTGCCCAACGGGATCCTCGTCATTGGTTGCAATGACTAACAGAAATACTTTCGCTGAGGTGGAGTCTACCAGCATTTTGGAGACTGGGGTCCCATTGTTGAGAAAGAAGATGAAAAAGGTGACCCCCACTCCAAGCACAGCCGCTAGGCCTGGTATGCCAGATATGCCTCCAATTGATGTCATTTTGAACTCCACCAAACTTGAGGATATTCCTGATAGCCCTCCCCCACACAAGGATTTTGATGATGTCTTTGGGGCGGATGAACTCACAAATTTGAATGAGGATATTGATCACGTGGTTGAAGAGATCACCACTCAAGATAAAGGAGAGATCCCCATAGAAAAGGAAGTCCCAAAAGAAGAAGTTGCATCAGGGAAGGAGCTCCAAGATGAAACAAAAAAGGAGCCTGAATAGGAGAAGACACTGGTCCAAGGGACCAAGGATGAACCTAGGAAAATTATAAATGAGCATTCGATGATTGGGGAAACTGGACCTACAGGATCAACCGTACCCCCATTAATCACACTCCAGACGCCTTCAAATACTTTGGGTGACTAGATGCCATGGAGAAAATTTAGTTAGGTAGTAAAGGTGGCCACATTCTTAAGCTTTGGCCAGAGACCTCACCCACCTCCAAAAGGTGTTCCAATGGAGGAAGATGTTCTAGTGGATGAGGCCAATGAGGCCGAAGAACAATAGCAACAGAATGATCGGGAAGTCCTAAAAAATGTAAATATCAGATCAATTGATGCTAAGAGGGACGAGGAAGTCCCTAAAGATATAGGTAATATTGATGCCAAAGAAGAAGAAGTTCTGGATATCACAAAAGAGGATGCCAACATGGCGGAAAATACTATGGCCTTTGGAGAGCGGGAGAAAGAACAGGAACATGACAAAGAAAAAGAGCCCGATGACACTATACATTTTGGGAATGTGTCGGCCAATTCTGAAAAGAATCCAGATGCCCAGGTCTTAATAGCAAAGCCATCCCAGCCACCCCAATGGCTGGTAGAATCAAGAAAAAGAAAGGCCCCAGCGGTCGCATCAGGTGTTCTGCTCTCCTTGGTCGAAATGATGGCCCGAAATGCAGAGGCTCAGAAGCCTAAGAAGGCATGGACAGTTCATGCCCTCTAGACTGGTCCAACAGGAAAAACAATTGCAACTATCGCAACACCTCGTCTAGATGTAGATGTGGTGACTGTAATGCCCAAAGATTATAACATTACAGAAGTGGCACTGGGTGAACTGGACCTGCTAAGAGAGGCCACCAAAGTAGTGGAGGACCAATACATTAAATAGGGGCAGAAGTTAAAGGAGGAAAGAGAGACCAATGCTAATCTCCTCACACTTGTGGCAGAACTTACATAGCCTTTGGCCGAGATCCACCCGAAAACCTCTTCCCCTGGATTGTCGCTTGCACAGGGTGATGTGGATTCTCTCCGGGCCATGAAGAATAAGGCGCAAGCTATGGACGGGTGGGTCACCAAGCAGATAGCTTCCATAAGACAATTTCTAGCAGTGTCCCTCCTAAATCTTTACCAGGTCAACATCCTCATTGCCAAGCAAATGGCTCCGCTCTTGTATGGGAGCAAGACTTAGAGAAATATGAAAAGTGGAAGGCCGGGTTGGAAGAAATCCATAACGCCGGAAAAGAAGCTATCACAGAGGAAGGAATTTTGGGAGATGAATCATATGATTCTCTCTAGGCCCAGTTCTCCAGACTTGGCCTCAAAATCTAGGTATGCAAGGAGCTAGTTAAGGGCTTAAAAGAGAAGGTGACCACAGGACAATATCACTTGGGCCTATTTTAGGCATTTGTGGTTGGGGTATCATGAGTCAATCCCTGTATCTGGTTGCCAGAGATTTTTACCAGGGTAGGTTATCAAGATTATCCAAGATGATGATCCGGGCACATGATGCCGTGAATATGGTAGATGAGTTCCGGAATGAGGCCGGAGAGGTTGAGGAAAAGGTGGAGGCTTTTCGCAGTCGATGGGACAACATTAAGGACATAGATGAAGAAGGCGTAAGACAAGTCTTGGAAGCATTCAAAAATAGTAAGGAACAATAAGGTTCTCACGATTCTGAAGAACTCCATCGACCATGCATATGTTGTATTCTTTATTCTTTGGGGGCACAAGCTTCCAGATCCTAGAATTCCGGATCCAATATTCTTGTATTCTTTAAAGTGACCCATGTCCTAGTTCCCAAAGCTGACCAGTCACTTTCAAAGTAGTTAATAAGGGTGTCAGAAGGTGGGTGACTCTAGCAAGGCACGTCAGCTCGACAAGAAGGTTCTATGTACATGTGGTCTTCCCAACGCACCGCTCCAACATAACATGTGGCACATCGGAGACAGGGAGCCACTTTTCCATTGATGAGGCATGTAGCCTCAATCCCCTGGGGATCAGATTTCTTCTTTTCTCCTTTCGGCTCTCTTCTCAAGGCCGATTATTCCACTCCTCTTTTCTTGTCTCATTCTTCTGACATGTCAGACCTTTTTGTCTCAGGGTCTTTGTGGCATGGTGCAGGTAGTACCAGCCACCAGAAATTGCATTTTATTGGTTGAGTGTAAAGATGAAGTTAGGTTAATTTTAGGGAAAGTTATGTATAAATAATAAGTCTGACCTCATTCCAATGGTCAGTGAAATTGATGATTTCGCAGTCCATAGCTATAGCATTTTCAATTTTCAGTTCTCATAGTTGTAGAGCTCAATGCTCTTTAGTCTTTAGAAACCTTCAGTAGTTAGACACTCCCTTGTAGCATGTTAATGTACTCACCAGTGATGCTGGAACACCATTAATGAAGAAAGAAGGATTATGGCAATGTTGTTGTTGGTATCTTGATCTCTGACTTAATACTTTTCATGCTGTATGTTTCTTATGTCCCTTGCTCTGTTGTTTCAAGTAGATTAACGACCTTATTTTTCCTTTCTATTGAATACGTATGAACTAATGGTTGTGTGCACATTCATTATTTTAGTGTAGCATGTTAAAGCTTGGTTTATGTTTTGAATGTATTTGCATGACTATAGATAGATGGAATACTTCTAACCCTTGCATATATTTTGAAGTTTATTTGATGATTAATGAAAGCTTGTAGGAGACCCTACTTACCTAAATCCCCAGAGAAGATGAGCCAAGATAACCAGCTATCCCCCCAAACAAAACAGTCACAATGCCCAACTTAGCTCCCGCACTATTGAGACCCTACTCTCACGTGCTTGAAGGCCTGGAGAATCTCATTTCTCTGGACAACCTTTATAGGCAAAGTTGGCCAGTACCCCGGTACCCATTGAAAACTTACATCTGTTGGCAGACCCGGTCAAAAAACCCCCGTCAATAGAAACTGGCGCTAGAAGGAGGGCATGAGTTCGTCCCCTTCCGAGGATTTAGATTTTATGCCATCGGAAGGTTCCCCAAGCCATAGTTTTAGGAAGCATACCTTTAGTGGGATTGGATCATTTTCACTAGCCCAATTCAAAAGAATCCTTAGATCAGCCCCCAATCCAGGAAGGTTTGTCAAACTTGAGCCTCTCGCTCAAAAGAAACAAACCCCAAAGGCCAAGCCAACCAACATTGTCTAGGGGTCTACTTTATCTCAGAATACCCAAGTCTCCTAAGAAACCCCAGGGATTAACATTCAACCTTAGAAAAATCCAACACCCTCGATGGCTACTTACTTTGGCAACACAGGGTCCCCGATGGGAACTTTTCCAAGTGCAACCAACGATCTCCCTGTGCACCCATAAAATATTTGTCCCTGATACAAGCACTTAGGCTCACAAACCATAGAGGATGCCTTCCTGGTGACCTTTCATGCACACGTGGACCCAACGTGGTCCCATAACAAGTTCATCTCCATTAGGAAGGAACCAAATGAGCCCCTTGCAACATTCAACCATAGGTTCTAACATGCCTTGAAGTGGTGTATGGTTCCTTTCATCCCATCCCTTAAAGTGACAATCCAAACATACCTGAATGCAATGGACCCTTTTGTTTCCACTCTCCTATGGAGAACTACCACCCCCACCGACCGGGATACTCTGGTGAAAGTTTACAACCTAGTCTTGGAGTTATCCCGTGGTCTTAAAAAATCCTCGGGCAGGATTGGGCAGGGTATGCCTTTCAACATGATACCTAGTGGAACTTCCTACACCGGGGGATACAATCCCAATTAGGTAATGGGTGCCCCTACGATGGCCATGAATCCCCCACCACCTCCGATAGACCAATAAGCCTTATACATGTATCCATGTCAAACTCAGACAATACCAGGTCTGAAATTCATTCCCTAGAACCAGCCACAACAAACACAACAATCACTGACACAACCTTCTAGAGTGCCTTTATTCTAGTCACCCATGGTTGGAGGATTTTCACCCTCAACTACGGTACCTGCTACCACCTTTCCAGGGAACCAACAACAACAACCATCACATTATGATGCAAACACCCAGCTATCGACTGAGGTGGAATCCATCTAGCGACTATTGTCCTCACTGACTATGGACATGGGATAGCTAAAGGTGAGGTCTCTTTCACCCCACAACAGTAATTCCCAGAGAGGGAATGTCTTCTTTGGCCAGCAAAATACCAATGTCGGAGGAAGGAATTATAATAATGGGCCTCGGCCCAACCAACAGCAATGGAACAATAACGCTAACACCAAAGGTCCTCCTTTGAACCAGAACACCAGTTAGGGTGGTGCTAGACCTTCCCATTTCACACTAGTCATAGAACTCTAGCCCCTGACTAATTGGTGTAGATTTCACAACACAGGATCTCATTCTGAGGTGAACTGTGCTACACTGCAGAAGGTCATCATGATCTCCCAGCTGGACAGACAACAAACTACTGAACCTACTCTCCCAAAACCTCCTATTAAATAGCCAACTCATGGTGCCTTCACCTATGAGACCATCTTCTTTGGAGTAGACAAAGGAGACAAAGAAGAACCCAGACTACAGGGGTTCTTTGATGAATCTATTATGGCCTTTGAGGCCAACGCCTTCACCAACCTGAGGACTCCCTACAACACCCAGAGTCAGGCTGGTAAAGGACCAGTCTACATGGCCACACCTCCCAAAGACACCCCTCCCTAAGATAACACACTTGATCACCCCTTCCCACCAAAATGGTCTAGCTCTAACCAATCTAAGGACTCAGCCGAGGGAAGCCAACAATTCCCCGCAGGGAGGTTTGACATCACAAAGGCATTAGATAAAAATACCACCTCCATGACCTTGATGGAGGTTTTTTTGAATTGTCCCAATTAGAGGAAGTCCCTTCTGAAGCTCTTGGGAAACCCAGAAACTGTCAGTTGAACACCCAAGACTGTCACTTTTGATGACACCAACGTGAATGTCTTCTAGGGAAACACTAAGGATCCTCCCTTTTTACTAGGCTTAAACATACAAGGGAAGAACCTTTACAATTTCTTGGTAGACTCTAGAGCTTTGGGTAATGTCATGCCCTTATCCATATGCCAGAGGCTTAGATTGTATCCTACTCCATCCAACGGTGTGGTAGTCCAACTAGATAAATCTGTAGTAAAAATGGTAGGTGAGCTGAAGAATGTCTGGATTCAGCTCATCCAAGACCCCAGGATAGCAAGTGTAATTGACATCCAAGTGGTGGACATCCTAGAGACCTACAAGATTTTACTAAGTTGCAATTGGTCTAAGTCCCTCAATGTTTATTTCTCTACCGACTTCTCCCACTTGTGGCTCCTCTGGGAGGGAGAATCTAACCAGATCCGGGGAGAAAGTGAGCCCTGAATGAAACAGGCCCTCACCGAAGTCGGGAGGGTGAATGAAGTCCTCTTCTCTGAGACTTCCCCTAGGATGTACCAACCCCTAGAAATCTTGAACTTTGATTTCATCCCTGGGGAAGATACCATTATTTATCAGAGGATGCAGGACCTAGACAAAAAATTAAGAGGTGAGGTTAACTCACAAGGTACCACAGTGACCCCTGCCCCACTCTTGTCCAGAACTTGGTGCTGGGTGCACTATTAGAAACATTCAGAACTAGAGTGTGAGCCCTATTTTTCTACTGCTACTTGATACATCAATGCCCTCTAGGAGAAGGAACACTTTTTGGATACGCTTGGACCCAGCCATCACTCTGGTGATGTCTCCATGATGTCACCAGTCCAGGAATCCTAACCATAAGATTCTTCATAGGGAAAACTCACCCAAGCACTATCAGAGGCAGAGGAAACTCCTCCCAACCTTCCCAAAAATAATCCAAAGGCCACTTTGCCTTCCCAGCCCCAGACAATGAATAGTGATTTGTAGACCTTGAAGTTCGACGGGTCCTAGTCCAAACAAGGCTGTGGGGCCAGAGTGGAATTGATCAACCCATGGGAAAAATCCTTCCTCGCATCTTATAGGCTGTAGTTGAACTACATGAACAATGTTATGGAGTATGAGGCCTTGGTCCTTGGACTCCTATTTTCACTAAGAAAGGGAATCACTTACCTCTGGGCGCTGGGTGATTTAGAGTTGATTGTAAAGCAGGTTTGGAGCCAATACACTTGTCATGATAAAAGGCTGGCCTCATATCACAATCGGGCATGGAGCCTCATCAAAGATTTTGATGCCTTTGGCATTGAACTCATTCCCCAGAAAAGAAACTATATTTTGGATGCCCTCGCCATATCCGCTAGCACTCTTGAGCCAATGGCTGGCTCCCGGCTTCAAAAATTTTCTGTTGAGATGATCCCCACCTTGTCCATCCCAGACAATGTCACCCATTTTCAGTTTTTTGAAGATGACCAACATATCCTGGCCTTCATGGCCAACATTGGTGTTTTTGAAGACCATATAGTGGAAGAAAGAGATCGCGACGATACTGGGCATGGTGAAGAAGATGATGGGATCATTGACTTACCGACCAACACCATCCCTAAGGGGATGGTAGCACTAGAATGAGTCTTCAACTCAGACCCTCAGGGCTGGGAAAAGATATCATCCTCCTATAAGGGAGGAAAATTTGAGAAAGTAAACATTGTCCAGGCCGATGAAGAAAAACTGGTACACATTAGCACCTCCTGCTCCCCTGAGGAGAAGGAGAAGATTGTCGTGGTTCTCTGAGAATACATTGACATAATAGCATGGGGGTATGAGGATTTGAAGACCTATGATACATCCATCATGACCCATACCATCCCACTAAAACCTAATGTTAATCCCTTCCAGAAAAATAAAAGATCGGTCAACCCACTGATCGAGCCTCTAATTCATTAGGAGGTACAAAAACTGCTGTCAGCCTGGATCATCTTCCCAATCCAGCATACTACGTGGGTTGCCAACCTCATCCCTATGAGGAAGAAAAGCGGAAAGATCCACATTTGCATGGATTTTTGAAATTTAAACAAGGCATCAAATAAGGATAATCACCCTCTCCCCTCCTTGGATGAGGTATTACAAATTGTCAACGGATCACAAATGATGTCCTTCCTAGATGGGTACTCTGGGTATAACCAAGTCATGGTTAAGTACGAAGATAGAGACAAAACAAAGTTTACCACCAAGTGGGGAACGTTTTCATATTGGAGAATGCCCTTTGGCCTGATCAACATAGGGACCACATTTCAGAAGGTTATGGACATTGCGTTCAAAGGCCTAGTGAACCAGTGCATAATCATCTACATGGATGATTTGACCGTCCTTTCCAAAGATAGGCATGATTATTCCACCCACCTTGCCTAGATTTGTGAGAGATGTCACCGGTATGAAATATCCCTCAACCCTAAGAAATTTATATTTGGGGTCACTGAAGGGAAGCTACTTGGACATATTGTCTCCGAGAAGGGTATATCCATTAACCCTGAGAGAGTTGAAGCGCTGCTAAATCTACAGATGCCTGACAGTAACAAGGAAATGAGATCTTTCTTTGGGAAGATCAATTTTGTCTGACAGTTCATCACTGGATTCATTGAGATAGTAGAACCACTCAATGAGATGATGAAGAAAGATAGTAAGATTGAGTGGAGTCCTGAGGCAAATTGGTCATTCACCCAGATAAAACAAATGATTGTGGAGGCACCAGTCTTGGCTAGTCTGGACTATTCCCTCCCTTTTCACATATACTCCTTTGCCTTGCCACATTCTGCCATGATAATATTGACCCAAAAGGACAAGGGGGAAGAATGACCAATAGCTTTCATGAGCTCCCCCTTCAATAATGTCAAAGTCTGGTATTCGCCTTTGGAAAAGCAGGCCTTTTCTCTCATTTGCGCTGTGAAGAAGTTTCAACATTATATTGTCCAAAACAAAGTGCACGCTATCATCTCACACCAGGATGTTAAGTCTCTACTAATGTAGAGAAAATTGGGTGAAAGATGGGGGAAATGGATGGCCATCCCCCAAGAGTACAATTTGGAAATGCAACCCGTGAAGATAGTCCAAGGCTAGGGACTATGTAGAGCGATGGCAGAAGAGACTCCCAACATCGAATGCCAGACATACACAGTGGAGTCCATCACTCAAGATTCATGGTATACTGACCTGGTATACTTATTATTAAATAATAGATGCCTAGAGGGACTACCCCCAAACAAACGTCACACCTTGTGATTGTAAAGTGCACACTTCATGATAAAAAATGGAACGCTTTTCCACAGAAATTATGAAGGGGTATACCTTCGATGCATAGACAGGGACCAAGCTACGAAAATGATCGATGAATTTCATGGAGAGTTTGGAACTAGGCATGGCTTAGCTGATGCCACTGCTCATCAGATCCTTTGGGCCGGGTACTATTAGCCCTGTATCTTCAAAGATGTCTACACTCACATTAGGAAATGCCATACTTTCCAAACGGTGGAACATCATGAGCAAAACCTGGCCATGCCCTTGCAATTGGTCTTCAAAGCTAGACCCTTCACCCTATGGGAATTTGAATTCATCGAGTAAATCAACCCCAACTCATCTACCAACCACCGGTACATTCTAACTACTACCGATTATTGCACCCTGTGGTCTGAAGTGATACCTTGTAAAAACAATACAGCAGATGTAGTCATAAAATTCCTGGAAGAAAACATTGTCACAAGATTTGGAATGCCCTTTGCTATAGTATGTGATAATGGTCTGGCATTTTCTTCAGCACAATTAATTGAATGTACCTATGATAGAAAGATCACTCTGAATTTTTCCAGCAACTATTACCCCCAGGGAAATGGTGTTACTGAATCGACCAACAAAAATTTACTTGAAGTGATCAAACACCTGTTAGAATAGAACCCCTGGGACTGGCACCAAAAGCTTAGATTCATTCTTTGGGAGGATCATATCCAAATAAAGGAAGCCCTGGGAACATCCCCATTTCATCTGGTTTATGGCAAAAATCCAGTATTCCCCATCAACTTACAGATCTTAGTTTTACAATTTATGCAGGAATTTAGCAACCGGGACAACATTGTGGAGGTTCAACTTTTGAACCTAGTACGGATGGGGGAACAAAGAGACGTAGCCATTGAAAATTTTGTGCATCACCAAGCAGTATTAAAATGATGGTTTGATAGAAGAGCCCAGTATAAGGCCTTTCAGATTTTGGACTTGGTCCTCTTGTGGGAAAAAGCCCGGGAAAAGAAGGGAAAGCACACTAAATTTTAGCGGCTCTGGCTTGGACCATACCTGATATCTGAGATCTATGGGGATAACACTTATCGCCTCAATACTATGACTGAAGAAGCTGCCCATTGCCTATCAATGGTCAGTTTATCAAGTAGTACTTTGAATAGGTTAGGTGGGAGTTGATCCAAAGTTGTAATATATGTAAATTTCTTGCTTGTAAATATCTTTCCCAGTGCTCTGTTCGGAGTGCCTTGTAAATAGTTCTATTAGCCGCCCTTCGGGGTGGTCTTTTCTTTCTTTTTTTTGCTTTGTTTTCTTTTGGCTTCTCCTCATTTTCTTTTTCTTTTTGGGTGCCTAGCATGTTGCTTTCATCTTGTAGACTGGTATGCTTTGCATAACATCTAGTCTTTGGAATGGTGCTTTATGCATGCTAGAGAGTTTTTAATCTATCATTAGTGTTGGGATTGCTGAATGTCAATCTACCCAAGAAACACCTGCATGCAAAACAACTGCTATGAGAATGAAGAAGACAGAAGAGAGAAGGATCAGAAGAATCTATGGCGGCCGATAGGCCAGAGAGTGCAAACACATGTTGACAGAAAAATATGTTCTCTATTCAACAATAAAGATGATTACAAACTCC
>MU227291.1:1629822-1646563 GCA_018584345.1 Thuja plicata
GGGCAACTAACTCAGAAATAGAAACTACCTAAGATTAGCTTAAGCAAACTAGAGTGAATAGGGAAGTTACTAATTAGATCATACTGATTTAAATTAGTAACCTCGAAATACTATTACTCTAACAATTAGCATGGTGGAATTTGTCCATGCTCTAGATTTATCTTGTGGGTATGGTAAGAGGTTATAGGTAATCTTCATCTAATTCACTTCTTGACAGTTCGGGCAACAGTTACAAGGAAAATTCAAGAAACAAGTAGTCGGACACCATGAGGGTAGATCACTCGCACTGATTAATCTGCCAAGTCTAAAAATCATTTAAAATATCCTGAGTCCAGAGCTTTCTCTCCTATTTAGTAATTAAATAGTGGGTGGCAAGGTGAAAGAAGTATCACCGTCAAAATTAGCTAAGTTTAATATTCACGGTGAAAGGAGTACCGCCTTCCCACCCAGAAAAAGAAAGAAAGGAAAGAACTGAAGAATGGAGAATTCCAATATCCGAGGGAAATGTGCAAGATATGATGACTTTGGCTTTGATTCACTTAGTGCCTTGTCTTTGTTTCTCCCAGAGGTCATCGGCTTGATTTTCTTTCAAAGCACACACTTCACAACTGAAGAAAGGTCAAAAGATTTGAATCATTGATGAACTGGTTCTCTTTAAGACACCTCGTGTCTTACAAGAAGAATGCTCCAGGTAAAGATTTATTCTGATTTTGCTAACTAGAGATTATGAAGTTCTCAAATGCACTAAGGCATCTGTCCCAGATAGTTGCCATTTGTTATGCCCTACATACCTGTCCCTACATTTTGTAGGAAAAGTGTTGGGTCCCCCTTTTTTTCTTTTGCTCTTCCTTTGTTTTCTTTTGTTTTCTTTTTTTTCCCTCCGGGCTTTGCTTCCATGAGGTTTGTCTTTCTTTTTTATTCCTTCCTTGTGTCTTTGGGACCCGGTCTCGGAGTTTGTTTGTTCTTTCCAGAGTCGGAGTCCAAACTCTGGGATTCCCTGCCATTATGTCTTCTTCTGCGAGAAGGTATGGTCGCATGGAACCCCCGGGCCCAGATTCCAAAGGTTTTCCTTGACCTAGAGTTGTCAGAAAAGTGCAACCTATTTTTACCCTAGGGGAATAAATAGAAGTTACCTGTCATTTTCACAGTTACCGCGATTAAAACACTTAGAGCATTCAGAGCGATATTGAGGTGATTAAGGTGATTAAATAATGAGTTTCTCCCTGTACTTAGTGGCTAATCAAATGTTGATTTGCGATGTTTTCTTGTGATCATTCGAAGGCAGACCTATTGCAGAGCATTTTCCATATTCGTCTTCCCTGCGTATTTCACGTTTCCAGGTTGGTCATCATTTTTCCTTCTCTAGTTTTCCATTTCTCTAGTTTTCTGTCTTCATTTCTGTGGTTCTTATTTTTTTTTTTTTCTTTTGTTTGTTTTTGTTTCCATTTTCTGTGTTTTTTCCTGGTTTGCCTCCCGTTTCTAGGTTGGCCCTGCTAAAGGGTTGTTCGCGTTCTGTGCAGTTGTAATATAGTATATATATTGTACATTATTGTAGGTTATCTTTTGTGCCTTTGTGAGTTCTATACATTGTGTAGATACTCTGTAAATGTTGTATATACACCTTGGATCTCTATATTTTAGTATGTATACCTCTTGTATATCCTTCCATTCTATCAAACTTAGCGTGCTCCATCAGATTTTGAATCATTCTGTCGAGCTCATCGAGAGGGAGTCACCAAGGTTCAAACTCGACACTTCACTGGTTCAAGCCATGGAAGCTCTCTCTCCTATGTCATGTCATCTTAATGGCGGGAATAATTTCCCACGAATGGGCATTCAAACCCCATCCCATCTGGCATTCAATTTTCCTTGTGTCGGCCCACTTGTCACCATTAATGTCATTTACATTGCCTATCACGTGGCCACATGACAACCCATGTCAGCCAAGTATGGCATCCTACTAGTCACATCGACATGGAAATAGCTATTTCTTCTAGACTCTAGGTGTCGAGGCCCCTGGGTTCTCATTCTATCCTTATCACTTAGTTCAATACCCCAGAGCCCCTGGGTATTTATCAGAATCCAGCTCATGTTTTTCTTAAATACTCCAGGATTTTTGATATATGCTAACACTTTTTAGACAGGTGCAACATGGTGATGACTTCCCCAGAATCCACATAAATTATTATTATTATATAAGGTATTGATATTTCTCTGGTCTTGCAGGTTGCAGATTGTGTGATCAAAGATGTCTAAGGTGATCACTCCTCCTAATAGCCTGGAGCTACCTACTACCTCCACTCGGGTGGCCATAAAAACCAAGGCCAAAAAGATGCTAGCAAAGCTACCATTGACCTCCAAATACCTGAAGGAGGGCATTCTCATGGGATCCAAGGTGTATTCTAAATTCCAAGAAATAACAGACATAGAGCCCAAACTTTGGGCTGAAATGCAGGGCTTAATCCAAGCCATCTATAGAGTGAAGGCCGACACAGACAATATGGCCACTCATTTGGCCACCTCCGACATTATAAAGGCTGCAAACTTTCCTTGTTTGGTGCAATCATCAGAATTGATACTTCAACTGGAAACATTGTACAATGCACCTACGCTGACTGTTATACTTGCCGATCCCTGACCATTACAATACCTAGCAACAATTATCACTCTAGACCAAGTCATTACAGGAGTTTGAGGAAGCTGCCCTTGTCTCCTAGCAATATATCAATAACCAGTGGCTGAAGTCTCCAAAGAGGGACTATAAAAGGATGATGTTGGAAATTCCCCACAGGGATTTCAAAGATCCCATTTAGGCGGGCATTATATTTTTATGCAGGATCTTTGGGTTGCCCCATGTCTGGGATTTCTTAGCATGGATGTATTACTTCCTTTATTGCATCACCACCTGCAACCAGACCTTCAACTGGGTGCCTATTATAGCCAATCATGTGGACACGCAGCTGAAGGGCGTCGTCCAGAGTTCCAAGTTCTATATGAAATCTTACGTGCTATGGGCACTGGCCCAAAAGAGATTGGTTTTTCTAGGTTTGGGAATAGTGGGTGAACTTGGGAATGGGCTAGGCTAGTTAACACCATGGTATCATTATCCCCAAGTCCAATGGGAACTCAGTTTCCTAAATTTTTGCTGGGTAAATGAAGCTTTCATTTACCAAAATATTCTAACACTTGCTCGAGACTCTGGATACCAGTTATTGTAGGAGGCGATGAACATGGTCAGTACTTACGACCATTATTTTTTTTAGTTCCAGCAACACACCTATATTTGGGTGACTGACTTCTCCAGGAAACACTATCTCCTTCCCTGGTATTGCGGGGATAGAATCATTCTTTTGGAATTTTATTACCAGATCATGGACCTGCATGCCTTCTTCACATTGATAAAGGTCATTAACGTCCCATTCCCTATTTTGTGTGGGAATTATACGTGCAGCCTCACCACAGCAAGGGAGGCAGATAGTGAGTTGAAGAGCCTAGGACTGGTGGAATTCCACTACACCAGGAAGAATTATGATCCTCTAGGCAAGATTGCCTTAGCTACTTCCCCGGGCATCCCCACCACACAGGGAAGATATTGAAGATTTTTAGGTGGACTGTCAGGATAGTTTTGATCTACGGGCCCATCAAAATTCACTGATGTCAGAAGGTCTCATGAAGGTGCTTGACCTTCAAACTTTTCCTAAGGTTTTTTCAAATGACGGGCTGCTAGAAGACCCAACATACAAAGGAAAAGGATTAGACAAGTTGGATCTCCCTCTGATGGATTGGGCCACCCCAGAAGACTTGACAATTGAGGGAGTATGCCACCCTATTTTGGAGGCCAGTCACAAGTATTTTTCCTAGGTGTGTCCCAAAAGCACTCAGAAGGGATCGATTGTCCAAAGGTCCACTTCAACTTTTTTTGCCGCCGCTGGACCTAGCACAAGTAAGGGGAAAGAAAAAGAAGGTACCCTAACTAAGGTACCTCCCCAAGGCATGACCCCCATAATGGTACAACTATGGAAACAAATGGAGTTGGCAAGGTTGTCTAGCCAAAAGATAAGAACGTAGATATCCTCTGGTCTCCTCGTGACTCCAATGGCATCTTCTCACTCGGCGGGATCCCCGTCATTGGCTGTAATGATGAGCAAACAAACTTTTGCCAAGGTAGAGTCTACCAGTACTTTGGAGATAGGGGTCCCATTGTTGAGAAAGAAGAAGAAAAAGGTGACCCCCACTCCAAGCACAGCCGCTAGCCTCGATATGCCAGATATGCCTCCAGTTGATGTCAGTTTGGACTCCCCTAAAATTGAGGATATTCCTAATAGCCCTCCCCGATACGAGGATTTTGATGATGTGTTTGGGGCACATGAACTCATGAATTTTCATTAGGATATTGATCATGTGATTGAAGAGATTGCCGCTCAAGATAAAAGAGAGATCCCCGCAGAAAAGGAAGTCCCAGAAGAAGAAGTTGCATCAGGGAAGGAGCTCCGGGATGAAACACAAAAGGAGCCCAAACAGGAGAAGACACTGATCCAAGGGACCGAGGATGAACCTAGGCAAATTATAAATGAGCAACCGATGATTGGGCAAACCAGACCCATGGGATCAATCATACCCACATTCATCATGCTCCAGATGCCTTCGATTACTCCAGGTGCCCAGATGCCCCGGTGCAGATTTGGTGAGGTAGTAAAGGTGGACGCATTGTTAAACTTTGGCCAAAGACCTCACCCACCTCCAGAAGATGTTCCAATGGAGGAAGATGTTCCAGCGGATGAGGCCAATGAGGCCGAAGAAAAATAGTAGAAGAATGACTGGGAAGTCCTGGAAAATATAAATGTTGGATCAACTAATGCTGGGAGGGATGAGGAAGTCCCCGAAGATACATGTAATATTGATGCCAGAGAAGAAGAAGTTCTAAATATCACAAAAGAGGATGCCAACATGGCAGAAAATACTGAGGCCTCTAGAGAGCGGGAGCAAGAACAAGATCAAGACAAAGAAAAAGAGCTCGATGACACTATACATTCCAGGAATGCGCCACCCAATCCTAAAAAGAATCTAGATGCCCAGGTCTTAAAAGAAAAGCCATCCTAGCTACCCCAATGGCTGGTAGAATCAAGAAAAAGAAAGGTCCTAATAGTAGCATAAGGTGTTCCGCTCTCCCTAACTGAAATGATGGCCCAAAATATAGAGGCTCAGAAGCCTAAGAAGGCATAGATAGTTCATGCCCTATGAACTAGTTCAATAGGAAACACAGTTGCAACTATTACAACACCTCCTCCAGATGTAGATTTGGTAGCTGTAAGGCCCAAAGATTACAACATTATAGAACTGGCACTGGGGAGAAGAGATAAGCAGGGTGAACTGGACCTGCTAAGAGAGGCCACCAAAGTAGTGGAGGCCCAATACGTTAAACAGGGCCAGAAGTTAAAGGAGGAAAGAGAGAACAATGCTAATCTCCTCGCACTTCTGGAAGAACTTACACAACCTTGGGCTAAGATCCACCTGGAAACCTCTTCCTCTGGATATTTGCTTCCACAAGGTGACATGGATTCTCTCTGGGCCATGAAGAAGAAGGTGCAGGCTATGGACGGGTGGGTCACGGAGCAGATAACTACCATAAGACAATTTCTAGCGATGTCCCTCCTAGATCTTTATCAAGTCAACATCATCATCAGACAAGAAAATGGCTCCGCTCTTGTATGGGAGAAAGACTTAGAGAAATCTGAAAAGTGGAAGGCCGGGTTGGAAGAAATCCACACCGCCGGAGAAGAATCTGTCACAGAGGTAGGAATTTTGGGAGACAAATCATATGATTCTCTCCAGGCCCAATACTCTAGACTTGGCCTCAAAATCAAGGTATGCAAGGAATTAGTTAAGGCCATAAAAGAGAAGGTGACCGTGGCCCAATATCCCTTGGGCCTATTTTAGGCATTTGTGGTTGGGGTATCATGAGTCAATCCCTTCACCATCGGGACATGCACCCTGGAGGACTACATCCTCAGCAAATTTCATGAACAAATGGAGTCCTTGTATCCAGTTGTTGGAGATTTTGACTAGGGCAGGTTATCAAGATTATCCAAGATGATGATCTGGGTACATGATGTCATGAAAATGGTAGATGAGATCCAGAACGGGGCTGGAGAGGTTGAGGAAATGTTGGAGGTTGTTCGCAATCGATGAGACAACATTAAGGACATAGACGAAGAAGGTGTAATCCAAGTATTGGAAGCATTCAAAAATATTAAGGAACAATAAGGTTCTCTGGAGTCTGAAGAATTCCATCAACCATTCATATGTTCTATTCTTTATGCTTTGGGGGTGCAAGCTTTCGGATCCCAGAATTTTGAATCCAATATTCTTGTATTCTTTAAAGTGACTTGTGTCCCAGTTCCCAAGGATGACTGGTCACTTTCAAAGTAGTTAATAAGGGTGTTAGAAGGTGGGTGGCTCCAGCAAGGTGCAATGACTCGACAAGAAGGTTCTGACAGGTGGTCTTCCCAAGGCGCCGCTCCAACATAACATGTGGCACATTGAAGAGAGGAAGCCACTTTTCCTTTGATGAGGCATGTAGCCTTGATCCCCAGGGGATTAGATTTCTTCTATTCTCCTTCCAGCTCTCTTCTCTAGGCTGATTCTTCCACTCCTCCTTTCTTGTCTCATTCTTTTGACATGTCAGACCTTTTCATCTCGGGGTCTTTGTGGTGTGGTGCAGGTAGTACCGGCCACCAAAAATTGTATTTTATTGGTTGAGTGTAAAGATGAAGTTAGGTTAATTTTAGGGCAAGTTGTGTATAAATAATAAGTCTGACCTCATTCCAAGGGTCAGCAAAATTGATAATTTTGCAGTCCATAGCTATAGCA
Source organism: Thuja plicata (assembly GCA_018584345.1). Lineage (NCBI taxonomy): Eukaryota > Viridiplantae > Streptophyta > Pinopsida > Cupressales > Cupressaceae > Thuja > Thuja plicata. The sequence goes on from MU227291.1 coordinate 1,636,693, forward strand.
TTTTTAGTTTTCAGTTCTCATAGTTGCAAAGCTCAATGCTCTTTAGTCTTTAGAAAATTTTAGTAGATAGACGCTCCCTTGGAGCTTGTTGATGTACTCACCAGTGATGTTGGAACACCATTAATGAAGAAAGAAGGATTCTGGCAATGCTTTTGTTGGTCTCTCGGTCTCTGACTTAATAATTTTTGTGCTGTATGTTTCTTATGTCCCTTTCTCTAATGTTTTAAGTAGATTAACAACCTTCTTTTTCCTCGCTATTTAATACGTATGAATTGATGGTTGTGTGCGCATTCAGTATTTTAGTGTAGCATGTTAGAGCTTGGTTGATGTTTTGAATGTATTTGCATGACTATAGATAGATGGAATACTTCTAATCCTGGTATATCTTTTGAAGTTTATTTGATTATTAATGAATGCTTGTAGGAGACCCTACTTACCTAAATCCCTAGAGAAGACAAGCTGAGATAACCAGCTATGCCCCCAAAGAAAACAGTCACAACGCCCAACTTAGTTCCTGCACTGTTGAGACTTGACTCTCACATGGTTGAATGCCCAGAGAATCTCATTTCTCTGGACAACCTTTACAGGTGAATTTGGCTGGTACCCTGATACCCAGTGACAACTTACATCTGTTGGCAGACCTGGTCACAAACCCCCGTCAACACTTCCTTTATGTACGGAGGGATTACATTGACATTCTTGTTATGATTTTATGTGTGTTGAGTTACCATATTGATAATGAAGGATAGTGATAGAATAGGGAAGTCAAGGTGTATATGTTTCTGCAGGTGTGTGAAGGGTTAAGGACAGTGTGGAAGGACTAAATGTTGCTTGGTAAGTACTTGAATAGTGTTTTTCAATATGTGTTGAAGTTGTATGTAGGCCTGGTTAAGGGTAGACCCAAAAGTTGAAGGATAAGGCATGTGAACGTTAAGAACAAGGTAAGATAAATGATTGTGGTTGAGTTAAGGATAATGCTTGAAGTTGATTTGTAGAATGGAACCCAATGCAGTGTTTGAGATTGGGTATCGAATCAAGTGATTGATTGAACTGGGTTGAGAAGTTCTTTTGATTACTTAAATGGTGAGTTTGGAATGAATCTTGAAGGGTTCTTGAGTGAATGTGTTTATGGGTGTTTGAAGGCACTTTTGATCAGATTGAGGAATCTATTATATATGTTATACATTCAATGATTCCATACTATTAGGTTTAATGGGAAGTAGTACTGAGAGTGGAGGGGTGAATCAGTACTACTAAAACTTTTTCTTATCCTTTAATCAATTAACCTTAGTAATCAATTGCATGTCCATTCAATCTGATCTATACTATCTTTGTGTAAGTTATATCAATTCATAACATTAATAAACATATGAATCATTCATAGAAACATTCATGAACATGATTGACACATAACACAAGATATGATATCACAAAAAACTCCTGTTAGGAAGTAAAAACTGCGGTGGGGATGGCACCCACAAAATTTCACTATCTGCAAATTGGAAGGGGTCAGTTAAGGCCTACAATTTTGATCACTTCTGATGATCTAACCTATTAGGAGTATCGGTGGAGACCTGTTAAAGTCTACTCTATTAGGAGCTTTTAGCAACACTGTTAAGTGTGCACTCGGTTAAGAGATTTGATATTGGACTGTCAAATCCACCTTTCTTGAAAGGATTTTTACACTTTGCTTCACTTGTTAGAATGAAAAAAAATTACAAATTGACCTGGTAAATGTAATCTCCTATTGATGATACAGATCCTATGTAGTTCACATAACAATAATATCACCTTAACTATGATTGAATAATACCTCTGAATATCGATTTCCTCTATTCTTGGTTCTACTAACCAAATTCTTCTTTTTCTGCTCTAGTTCTTGAAACTCTCAATTCAATCCATAGATGTTCTCATTTTGTTCTCCTCTCTCTTACACACACATTATAATGAATGAATACATCATCTATTTATAGATGGATTGACTTCATTGAGTTGTGATAAAAACTATGTTAACTCTAAGATTAGGTTTACAACTTGCACCTAGATCTCCTAGTCTATGTGGTTTAAATCAGTTAGACTGATTAAAACACTTACATTAATGTTTCTTGTCCCTAAAGAAATGGATTTAAAAACAATTAAATATCTTATAAATAGAATACCCTTTCTTTATCTGACGTGGAAGTCAGATCCACTTTTTGCGGGCTGCAACTGACTTTCAGTTATGTCTGTGGGTCATGCTTGATTGTCCTTCAGTTTTTACTGTCGGTTGCACTGAATCTATTTTGTTGATTTGCACTGTAACTTGCATTTTGGTTTCCTCTGTCAGGTTCCACTCTAACTCTTTGTATTGTGATTTTTGGTTTACACACTACCTTGTGTCATCGGTTCTTTCTACACTTAGTCATTTTTTGTGATCTGCCAATCTGATCTTCGGTTTGCCCTTTACTGTCTTTCGGTGTAAGCTTACCGAAAGTATTGTTTGAATACTAATGAAAAATTAATGTCATCAAATATGTCATAAATGTTTTTATGCCTCTACTAAGTTTTTCATATGATAAATGGATGAATGGATCCACATGATCCTAAGAGACTAAACAAGGCTAAACAACTAAGTGCTACCTTACCTTATCGCCGTCCCATTGCGACATTTAATACATAACTATGTTACCTTGCTTTATCTTCCCCTTCCTTTAACTCTCCTACCCTTTCATGGGCTTCATCATCTTGTATGGCCTCCTTTCACCACTTAACATGGCCAACATAACATCCTCTCACACCCTATTGGTCGAAAAAGCCCTTTTTTGTTACTGTCCCTATTCAAACCTTCATTGTGACTGATCTAGGCACTTTCTCACCACCAAAGCATGTGACCAATATTTGCATGATGTCCTAAAAGAATTGTTAGAAAGGTAAAATAAAAGACCTACCATAACCATTCCCATCATGAAGTCCATTCACACGTGCATACAAAAGGAAACTACATCTTTTTGTTTGGTGTTTACCCTAGTGACGGTTTGAACCAGCAAGATAAAATGAGGATATCTTTCGTTATAAACAACCAAATGAATTCATTAAAAAACCAAAATGTTATAGATTTAAAGAATTATTAAATCCAATTCAAGGTATTTCAAAATAATCCCATTTAACTAATAAGAAATGACTAAAAACTTGACTATAACAGTGAAAAGAATACAAAAAGTGCAGGAAAACTTTAACTTTTATTAATTAGAACTCTTCCATTTATCATTCCTCTCCTTATTCTCAGGATCCATAGTCTTAAATAGAATCATATGTGATTCAAAGACCACAAGAAATATTCAACTACCTTCCAAACTGACTGTAACTAATCCCAAACCACCTGTCCCACAATTTTGCATTAACAAAAGATGTAAGAATGTTGTCAAGTTGACAACTAAGTGACCACTTCAGTTATGCTCGGTGTTGTGGTGATCGGTATACACTGAGTGTTCGGAGTTCTCTGTCCGTCGGTGTCCACTGTTCATCGGTGTTTATTGTCACTATGTGTACACTGGCTTTTTATGTTTACCGATAACATAAACTTTGTCTCTTTGGTTTCTTGAAGTCTATGAAAATATCTATATGACCAATATGATTATATCAAGTTTACATCAATGAAAATACAATACATTAACTGATTTAATGGCTTGCATTTACTTTTTGCAGCTTAGTGATCATCAACTTGTCATCTTCAAACATTCAATAAATTATAGTTCATCACATTAATCAAGAAATCATAAAACTTATGGAACATTGACAGTGATAATAGTAATGAAATAAGAGTAAAGGGACATTTATCATTATTAATTATTTAGTGGACTGAGATAACTTATAATCGAGGTAGTAAAATGACTCAATAATGATAGTAATTGATGCAATAACAATGATACAATGTAATCTTAGATCTTCCTAAACATAGCCAAATGAATATTATTATAGTAAAAATAGAGGCTCCATGAAATTAACAAAGATCTTGATAATTCTTTAAAATGGATGTTCACTATTATATGCAAAGACACAAAGGAGTGATCAAATAGAAGTAACCCAAAGCTTCAAACATTGTCAAGGAAATGATCAAAGTAAAATGATTAAACAAAGATGCAGAGTACTATTATAAATTAGTAATCTATTGATATTCATGTTAAATAAAGTAGCCCTGTACTTAGTGTCAAAACAAATATAGTTCTTGAAGAGTGATAAGCCTTGAATATAGGAGGTCACAATCATATGTAGATCAAGAAAATAGAGGTCAAAGATCATTATATAGTATTATGAGATGAATTCATGATTACTTTTACCATGAAAATATTGATATACAATGCATAGAAAAATAATAGTCTCAAGCGTAACAGATAGTGAGAATAATGATAACAACAATGTTATTAAAATGTTGTAAGTGCAGAAATATGTGACTATTTAGACAATCACAGTAGTGGGGAGAAAATATTGTGATTACAAATATAAAACACTTAGTTAGATGTAATGATTAGAAGAACATTGCTAAGTAGTTTTAAGAGATATAAATCATATCATCAAGGGTCATAAGTAAGAATGAAAAAATTTGCTTAATTTGATCATGTTATTCATAACCATATGTATATGTGTTACTTTAACATTTGTGTTATTACAATACTAAAGTTCAAACATTTACTTTAGGTACTTATAATGTAAGTTCAGGTGTCATCTATTATATGTCTAAGTCCTTAACATACTAAGAATCAATTATATCCAAGAAAGTTACACTTAAGAAACTTTCCATACAAATAAAGTTTAGAGAGAGGATTAACAAACAAATCCATCTATTGGTGTTATCCTTCTAATTATCAAATTGATGTTCAAGAAAATATTATAAGGGATAAGTAATTATATTTGTAAGCATTTTGGAGCATATTCTAATTCAACTACTATACTTTCAATGAAAATATTAGTAAAAGGAAATATATTATGTTTATACAGTAGATAACTAATTCTAGTGGAAAATATCATACAATAAATCTAAGTATAAAATATTTCATATTTGACTTGAACCATACATTTGTTGATCTTCAAAATTTGTAATACATCTTGGTTCACACTAAAAATAGAATGAATTACTCACATCACGACAAGAATATAGTTATCAATTGAGCCATTTTCAACTTACAAATTTTCAATATAACTCAAATGTATCCTCTAAACATAAAAAATATAAAAGTGAAACTAAGATCTACAAGGGCATTGTGTTTTCCTTCAAGGAAGGTAAACATAAATAGAAAACTAAATAAGGATCAACCAAAATGATCATAGACTTAACCAAATATCTAAATTTTTTAAAGGAAGGAACACACATATTACAACAATAAAACATGTGGGGTGTAACACGAGAAACCATTTAGAGGAGGTCAAATCTGTTGGAGATTTGCCTATGTGCAAATAGTTGATTGTATGTTTGTCATTGATGAAAACATATAATATACAGTGGTTTTCTATATACAATTATCTGTACAGATGTTTTGGAGCTATGCATGTTTATTCCTATGGTGTATACATGTTATAGATGCTATGTGCATTCACACCATGTCAGATATGAAGTTTCAGTTGAGTTATGTTAATTAGTTATGGCAGTTACAGTGACTGAAGATTATCTGTGAAGAGCCGACGTAATTACATTATTTCTTGAGTTGCACCTATCTTTGGGATATGCGTGTTTATATTCATGTTTAGTTATGAGTTACAAATAATTATCTAAAGGTGTCAAACGTGTTCTATAAGAATCCTGATGTTGGAGTTAATTTGGTGGAGCCGACTTTGTGTAGCGTCGTGTCTATTCAGTTTGGGTTGCGTGATTCTAATTAGGTTGCATGCTTGATGTGGCTGACAAAAGAAGTATTGAAGGGAATCCTAAAGCCGATAAAGATCACACCTTTTGGGAAGATACTCATAGTAGTTGATGTGGTGAGCGCTAAGTGTGAATGATAAGAAAAGAGACAGAAAAAGTACAGAACAAAATGTCCGTTGTTGTGAGACAGTAGAGACATTTCATTCATCAAGAAAAGATCTATGTGAAGAAGAAGTGGAAGTATAAAACACACTAGAACTGATCAAGATAACAGGTCTACTCAAAAAATTCATTTATCAGATATAGTGCATATCTATTTTACTGAAGGTTGCAGCCATCATCATTTTAAGAGTGAGCTTTTGGACAGTGAGTCCTCACCCCTAACAGGGTTATTTGTAAAAGACTCCTAACAGGGTCAGACCCTTAACTAGGTCATTGTACTTATTTCATTGTAAAGAACAACTCCTAATAGGATTGCAAGATCTCCTAAATGGGATAATTATACTCAAGTACAGTTCTTTGTGGGTGCTAATTCCCATTGGGGTTTTTACCTATTTGGTTTCCCCGTAACCAAAATTGTTGTGTTCTATCTTGTGTTATTTGAATGTGTTAATGCTTAATGTTATTCTATAATTAATAAAAGAAAATAACTAAACTAGCTGATAATTGATTCACCCCCCCCTCTCAGTTATCCCTTGGGTCTATTCTAACAATTCGTATTAGAGCCAAGTGCCTTGGAGAGAAAGCCTAACAGCTTAAGGTAGATCCAATCGTACTTCAGGAAAGAGAGTCCTAAGTTTAATGGAGAAAACTATCTTGACTGGAAGAACAAAATAATAACACATCTCCAGTGTGTTGGATTTTAGATCTATGAGATTTCCACTCATGCAATTGATGTTCCCACCTTGAAAGACCTTGCAGAACAAGACTCTACAATTAAAAAAAGGAAGTGTTCACTCAAAATGCAATTGCCAAAGAATCCCTAATCAGTGCCCTATCTGACAGTGAATTTTCTGAGATCAAGAAGGCAGATAAAGCATATTCTATTTGGAAATACTTATAAGATATGTTTGAAGGAGATATCCAAGAAAAGAATGCACACATAAAAACATGGAAGAAAAGATACAATAATTTAGAGATGCTACCTGAAGAAAACATCAGAGCTTACAATCAGAGGATTAATGAAGTAGTATGAGGTATCAAGAATAATGGTGGAGAAATTTTAGAGGATGATATAATGGACAAAATAATGACCACATTGATAGCAGACTATGACAGAAAGATTAACATCTTGGATGAAACTATGCAATCCTCAAAGGACTTCAAAAGAGAAACCCTGATCAGAAAAATATCTGCATTTGAGATATCAAGATTGAAAATAGAACCTAAAAGTGAGACAACTTTCAAAGCCTCAGTCCACAGTAAGAAATCTATAAGCAGCTCTAGTAATAATAAAGAAGTGGATACAAAACTAGAAGAAATCATTGCTATGATTTCCAAGAAAGAAAGGAAAGCTAAAGGAAAATATGAAGGACAACTTCCATTCAAATGTTTCTCATGCAACAAAGTTGGTCACTTTAAATCCAAGTCTCCTACAAGAGTCAAGAAGTTCAGATCAGATTACAAGCCCAAGTACACTAAGGAATGCTATCATGTTGAAGATGGTGTAACTAAAAATGATTCAGGAGAAGATGAAATTGGATTCATTTCCATTAAAGACATTCAGAAGATGCTTGAAGAAATGGATAAAGAAGATGAAGAAAAAGCAGAGTTAGCATTAGTTTCCAAAGCTGACATCAGAACTGACTGGATCATTGATAGTGGATGTTCACACCACATGAAAGGAGACAAAGATAGATTTGTACATCTAGACAAGTATAAAGGTGGCATGGTTAGATTTGGAGATAACACTCCCAAACCTATCATAGGTAGAGGATCTATCACCTTAGATGGAAAGAACAAGACAAATGATGTTCTCTATGTTGATGGTTTGCATCATAACTTACTAAGTGTTGGACAACTGCTAGACAAAGGATATTAGTTGGAATTCAAGAACAACTATTTTATTATCAACAAAAAAGGAGACATGATTGCATTAGGTCCAAAGACCAAAGGTAATGTTTTCCAGCTTAATTCTGAAGTAAGTTGTTTTTTTGCAAAAGTGGATGACAGTTGATTATGGCACAAGAGACTTTGTCATATCAATTTTGACAACATAGTCAAGATAAGTAATGTAAAGGCAGTAAGAGACCTTCCAAGTATTGCAAGACTAGTTGGTACTATGTGTAGGGAATGTGTGATGGGGAAGCATGTGAGGACCTCATTCAGGAGTAAACAAGACTCTGCTGAAAACAAATTAGATCTGATACATACAGACCTATGTGGACCTACTCAAACAAGATCATACTATGGAGAAAGGTATTTCATTTTGTTTGTTGATGATTTCTCAAGGATGATGTGGGTTGCATTCTTAAAAGAAAAATCTAAAGCTTTTGAGAAGTTCAAAGTATTCAAAGCTAAGGTTGAGAATGAACCTAGATTGAAGATAAAATGTCTGAGATCTGATAGAGGAGGAGAATTCACCTTTGACCAGTTTTATGATTATTGTAAAGAACGTGGAATCAAAAGATGGTTAAGTGCACCTAGAACCCCTCAGTAGAATGGAATTGCAGAAAGAAGGAACAAAATAATACTTGACATAGCACGCACTATCATGATTAAAGGAAAAGTTTCCCATACCTATTGGAGATATGCGGTCAATACAACAATCTATACTATCAATAGAATACAATTGAGACCAGGCACAGACAAGACACCTTATGAACTTTGGTTTGGTAATGTACCTACTGTAAAATACTTCAAAATCTTTGGAAGCAAGTGCTACATCAAAAGATATGATAGCATTGGCAATTTTGATGCTAGAAGCGACGAAGGTATTTTTCTTGGTTACTCTACTAAAAGAAAAGCCTATAGATGTTTTAATCTAAGATTGAAGAAGATCATTGAAAGTAATCATGTGAAGATTGATGAGAAGTTTATGATTCAAGAAAGATATTATGAATGTTCTCCCATGATTGAAGATGAGCCCAGTCCCATCAATAAGGACATAGTTATGGAAGAAATGTTTGACGGTATTGATGTTTCATGTAACAATCCTGAACCAAGTGAAGAAGAATCACAAATTACAGATGAAAGTGTCACTCCTAAAAACTCAAAATACACATCCAAATACCACTCTAAGGAAGACATAATTGGAGATTAGAGTGCTAAAGTCTTGACAAGATCCAGAGAAAAAGGTTCAACCGTTGATGAAGAGGTATGCTTACTTTCACAAATTGAACCCTTAAGTGTAGAAGATACGTGAAATGATTCAGATTGGAAAAGTTCTATGCAAGAAGAATTAGATCAAATAATCAAGAATGATACATGGGAAATAGTCCCTAGACCTCATGACAAGAATGTGATTGGAACAAAGTGGATATTCAGGAACAAAATGAATGAAGAAGGCACAGTGGTAAGAAACAAAGCAAGATTAGTATGTAAAGGATATGCGCAGAGAGAAGGAATAGACTACACTGATACATTTTCCCCTGTGAGCAGACTGGAAGCTATCAAGTTGTTTTTGGCCTATGCAACATTCAAGAACTTCAAAGTATATCAAATGGATGTCAAGTAATCTTTTCGGAACGGTGATTTGAAGGAATAAGTCTACATAGAGCAGCCTGAAGGATTCAAACTTTCAGACAAACCAGACAAGGTATGCAGACTAAAGAAAGCACTTTATGGACTTAAACAGGCTGCAAGAGCTTGGTATGAGAGCCTTGATGGTTACTTAAAAAAGATAGGATTCAGAAAAGATGCATTAGACTGTAACTTATTCATAAGAGAGACAGATGAAGAATTAATAATCGTTGCTATTTTTGTTGATGACATTATCTTTGGAGGTAATGACAAACTTAGTGCAGAATTTGCCAAAGAAATGAAAAGTGAGTTTGAAATGAGCATGATTGGACCTATCAAATATTTTCTTGGATT
>MU227291.1:1656803-1666878 GCA_018584345.1 Thuja plicata
ATGACCCCTTTCGACACATTTCAACACTCAAGTGTGTCCCAAGAGGTCGTAGGACCTCTTGGGACAAACTTGAACATTCCAATGGGTCGATAGTGGTCATGGAGACTTCCTAGGGGTACTAGTACACCTTATCACATGTTAGGACCCCTAGGAAGTCCCTATGACCCCTTTTGACACATTAGAATAGTCAAGTGTGTCCCAAGTCTTTGTAGGACCCCTTGGATACAATTGAGTGTTCCAATGTGTTCTTGGGGGCCACAAAGGGACCTAAGGGGTCCTAGTACACTTTATCATGTATTTGGAACCCTAGGAAGTCCCCATGACCCCTTTTGACACATTGGAATGCTCAAGTTTGTCCCAAGAGGTCGCTCAAGTGTGTCCCAAGAGGTCGTAAGACCTCTTGGGACAAACTTGAGCATTCCAATGTGTCAAAAGGGGTCATGGGGACTTCCTTGGGGTCCTAGTACACCTTATCATGTGTTAGGACCCCTAGGAAGTCCCTATGACCCCTTTCAACACATTGGAACACTTAAGTGTGACCCCTTTTCACCTGCCTCTCCAGGTCAATAATTTCATTGAAATTAATTGCTCTTTTGTCCACCTTCTCATCCTCCAAAATATTTCTAATTAAATCCTCCTCCATTCACTCTTCATGTTCCTTTGTGTAGGGGATGGTTGGTGTCAGAAATTTCTTAGCACTAAGGATGAAACCCTCTGTATCAACATATCTGGGCAGGGAAACATTCATCTTGTAATGATTCATCCAGTTATTCACTGGGTCTAGAGCCTTCATCCCAATAGTAAAATTATAAATCTTAAATAACCTTATGGTAAAAGTACCCTTCATGTGTGGTGCCAAATGCTCTTTATCTGTCAAAATGAGATACCTAATGAACTCCATTGCAACTATCCTTGGTGGCACATGAAATGGTAATATATGGGGAGGGTGGGTACAACCATATACCCTTATTAGTTTGAAGTTCTTATCATAATAGAAGTCTCCCCAACTATGGTCTTCTAGTCATTTATCAAGATATTGACAGGGCCTCAACAGTTGTATTACCTTAACATGCAACCTAGTCTTTTCAACACCTAAGCATTTAAGAATTGGATAAATTATCCAATTTTCAAAGGCACAAAACTCATGTTCCCTAGAGGTATAGTTCCACACTCTAATCTAGAATTGAACAGAGTTGGCCTGACCATGGTGAAACCTTTGTGGTTGCAGAAACTGACAATTCATCAGTGGAAAATTGTAGTATAGGATCAAATGCATAAGGATTGAATAATGCATAAATTATGGATGATCCTTCTTGGTTTGTATATCTACAAATCCACAGTGCATTTGATCAATAATATACTAGATGTATTCATAATTAGAAGTGGTATGGAGGCTCTACATATCCAGCACCATCATCAAAATATCTAAGGTGATTCTCTCTGCTCTAGCATCCTTTCCAAGAACTCTACATGGTGCGTATGCTATATACTTGATGTAGAAATTTAAGTCTTTGCAAAAATATGGGGCTGCTCCTGGCAAAGGTGCTATGTATGCTTTCATCTTCTTAGGAACATGATGTTCCTTGATCAACTTGGCAGCAATGCCAGACTCTCTGGTATATCTATTTTCTAGGCTCTTCAAGTTTATTTTGGTGGTCATAGGGTAGTAAACATTGAAGGCCTTCATGAAAGTATTTTGGTCCAAGGTAAGCAAGGGTTTCCTATTATCCTTATTAATTTTCTTGGTTAGGGGATCATATCTACTGGCCAATTCTAATATGAAGTCAACATCTACAAAGACATTAGGCACAATCAACCTAGCTAATCCACGGGTCCAAGGGTTTGAAATTGGCATGGGCCCATCACTATTGTTTAATAAATAATTAAACAATGAATAGCCTGAGGAGCCTGGGGGTTTTGCATCTCTAATGTAAGATAAATCATCAATCAAGGTATCGACACTTACCTTTCTATTTTGGCTCCACCCTAGAAGCAAACTGAGAAATTCATCAGAATAATTCCTCTTTCCCTTTGATTCATCATCGACATCGTTACTTCTTCCACTAGTGGATGCCATACTTTGTGCTTTTCTCATCTTCCCTTTCTGCTCTGTTCTCAACCCTTATCATCGATATTGAAACAAAACTTCTCAAAAACCCTCACCACCAACTATGAATTTCTCAGAAATCTGCAATTTTGAACTCTAAGAACACTATCAATTACAATATTTACTAAATTTTGAATCAAGAAATCACCTTTCTTAATCACTTATTGTTGGAGATTCAACTTTTCTTAGAAAACACTAAAATCTCTATGAACTCTTCACTCTGAGAAATCGAAAGCTGGTAAAAATGAAATAACAACAGACAGGCTTACTTATAATTGAGAATTCAGTGCAGATGTATCTTCGAACTGGTAATTCAATCGCTTCACCATTAGTTCTACGCACTGTGACATCAATTTTTGGTTCTATCAGTGGCATTCAAACTGTCAGGTAATCAATTTTTGATGAGTGCTTTTGCATATAAACCCTTATAAAATTCAAAAAGAAATCAAAACCAAATATGATTGGCTGCATTAACTCTTATTACAACTACTTTTCCATCTGTCAAAATATTTGTAGTCTGATTGGTCAGTAATTGTCCATGATGGCACCTCAGACAAGTCTTTATTAAACTCTGGTTAACTTCTAGCGACCCAATGACTGAGTTATCTCCTTATCGCTTAATGTTTTTGATAATTTTAGTTCCCTTAAGAGACTTAGCGACTGTCGTAGGATCAATCATTAGATCAATGATTATCTTCAAATCTCTTGATCTTTTAACTTAACCATTTGTTTTATGGAGACATCGTGACTAAAGATTCTCTTAACTGTTCTTCACCTTAGGTCACATCTAGAGACTTGGTGACCGTGGTTTCTCTATTTCTCTGGACAATTTCCTTAACTCATGTTTCATCCTAAGACCTTGACTAAACACTTTAGTCTCTTAATCGCGTGATTATTTTATCTTTATAATTTGCATCCGGAGACAACATGGCCACCGTTGTTCTCACTCTCCTCGGCATCTGATGGTTGATGCTAAGTCTCGTAATCTTCATCACAAACCCTAATCTTTTATGAGACTTAGAAACAAATGGATGCATTTCTTACCTCTTCCTCTTGTCTCTTGATCACTAGATACCTTTTGACTTTTCAATCTTATCAAGCAATCACGTGACTACCATTAGATTATATCTGAAATCAACGGTTATCATTGAATCTCATAATATTTAACTTAACTCATCTTTCATCCTGAGATTTGGCGACAACACTATTTTTAATCTGACATCTAACTTGGGTCTATCCAAGGACTTAGCGATTGTTGAATCTCCAGGTCACTTGATGACTTCTAAACTACGACATTAATCAGGAGACTTCCCAACTACCGTCGGATTTAAAATGAGATGAATGATTGTCGCTAAGTCTCCATTTCTTTTACTTAACTCACATTTGATTACAAGACTTAGCGACAATAGTAAAACTTTAACACATGAACTTAACTCATGACCATAGGTTACATTAGGAGATAACGTGACTGAGCAATCTTGAAGTCGCCAAATAAGAGTACTAACTCTTATTTCATCAAGAGACAACACGACCACTGTTAGATTATATCTGAAATCAACAGTCAGCGCCAAGTCTCATAACCATTTCAACATTTTTTTGTTTCATTAAGAGACTACATGATCATAAGGAATATTCACTCTTTCTAATGAGACAAGGAAACTAAAATATTAGCACATGCAAATAAAATAGACATAAGTTATGAAAAAGGTAACATGAAAACAAAACTCGCTTGTGAGATTTAGGGCCTTTTCACATTTTGAATAAAAATGACCTAAGGGCTCATGGTTTTTGACATTTTAAAACAAATTTAGGGCTAAAGCATCATTTACAGAGGTATGTAAACAATTTCAAACATGATTTTTAACATTCCAGGCATAGGAATGACATGCATTCCAAAAAATTTCAGGGCGAACTCAAAAATAGGAAATACAACCAACAGTGGCTCTATCTAAGGATGGCTAAACAGAGTTTATGGAAAAGAATCTTAGAATCTTTGGTTGTAGACCTTTTCTAAAAATTAAGGCAACACTAACTAACCTACTATAGAAGGGAAACACACAACTAAAAGAGACTATATACAATATACTACATATTTACTTGTGCATAAAACTTTGTTTTTCAATTGAATAAAGGCTTCAGAAACTGCCCATGCACTGGTAAATCAAAATCATCTCCATCCATGTTCTTCAGTAAATAGGAATCTTTTTTTGAAGCTTTGTGAAATAACAAATGGCCCAAGCCATAAAGACTCAAATTGTTTATGCTTTCCTTTATCTTCTTCTCTCACATTCCACTGAAGAACTAGGTCACCTGGTTGGAATTTTCTATCAGTAGCCCTTCTATCAAATAGATATTTCATCTTATTTTGTAATTTAATGTTTTCCTTCTGGCTATCTCTTCTTGTTTCATCCAACTCTGCCAATTGAATCATTCTATTCTGCATGCTGTCAGAAACATCTAACTGCTCTTCTTGCATGAACTAATATATTGGTAACAAATTGTTTATAGGCATTTTTTACTGTAAACCATATACCAATTCAAATGGATATTTTCCTGTTGCCTTTTTAACTATTATTCTATCAGCCTAGAGTGCTAACCTTAGTTTGGTATGCCATGCTCTCTTATTCTTTTCAAGAGTCTTTTTCAATATCTTCAATAAACTTTTGTTACTGGATTCAGCTTGTCCATTTTCCTATGGGTGGTATAGGGATGAATATTACATTATGATCCCATACTTCTCACAGAAGTCTGTTATCTCATCTGATCTAAAGCACATGGCATTATCCATTATTAACTTTGAAGGCACACCAAATCTAGTCGGAATATTCTCCATTAAAAATTTAGTGACTACCTTACTTGTTTCCTTTTTTGTAGGAATGGATTCAATCCACTTTGTAAAATAATCAGTGGATACCAGTATCCAACTATGTCCTCCACTAGATTTTTCTGCAAACTCACCAATAAAATCAATTCCCCACATAGAAAAAGGGGCTTCAGCACTTACTAGGTTTAACAATAGGGCTCCTGAAAATTTGAGCTTATTTGAGAACCTCTAACAAGGCTCACATTTTCTGACATGTGCATATGTATGTTTAAATAAAAAGGCCAATAGTATCCAACCCTTAAAATATTGTGGGCATTGGTCTTGGCAGAAAAGTGACCACACTGCACTGCATGCATCTCACTTAAAAAATTTTCAGATTGGATTTGATCTAAACATAGCAACAATACACCATTTGTGTCTTTCCAATACAAATCTCCTTTGACTAAGGTTTATTTTTGGGCCTGCAATCTGAGGCTTCTCTTTTGATTGTCAGTCATAGCATCAGGACACTTGGCATTCTTTAAAAAGTACACAATATTAGCATAAAATGGTTGTCTTTCTATACTTGTAACTGTCTAATCATGTGTCTCTATATCATTCACTTGTACTAAATCCAAGTTATCCTCTGTCATGAGTTTGGTCAAACCCTGACCTCTTATCAACTTTGTAATGTGGATTTCAAGATTAAACTCCCAAATTCTATTTATCCACTTACATCTCTTACCAATCACTTATGGTTGAGTAAGAGTATCCTTTACTGCTGAGTGAGGGACATATGCTTGCACCTTAGCACATACCAAATATGGTCTAAAATATTTTACTAATTTTACTAAAGCATATGCCTGCTTCTCCATCATCTCATAATTTAGCTCTGCAGCCTGGAGAAATTTACTATAAAAGGCTATTGTATGCTCAAATCCTTCTTCATATTTTTGTAGTAAAACAACAATAATTGTGTGATAAGATACAATTGAAAACAGAGAAAAGGGCTTACTATAATCAGGTGATTTTAGAACAGGAGCCTCTTACACCACCTTCTTTATTCTTTCAAATTCTATTTGAGCTTCTTCATTCCAATTAAATTTTGCATCTTTTTTCAGCAACTTTATGATAGGTTTGACAATTTCTGCAAAGTTTGCTATAAATCTTCAGACAAAATTAATCTTTCCTAAGAAAGATTGATCTCCCTTTAAGTTTTTTGGAGTAATGACCTTATGGATTGCTTCTATTCTTTCAGGGTCTATTCTTACTCCTTCTTTAGACACTATGTGTCCCAACAACTTTCCCTCCTGTACTGCAAAGTGACATTTCTTAGGATTTAATGAAACACCACATTCTAAAGCTTTGTTGATAATTTTACCCAGGTGTTCACAATGATCCTCAGTTTTTTTAGAGTATGAAATTAGATCATCTTGATAAATGACCATGAAAAAGTTGATAAATTCCTTAAAAGCAACATCCATGGCCCTCTGAAAAGTTGCTCTTGCATTTATCAGTCCATATGGCATTCTGATATAGACATAAGTTCCCCAAGGAGTGGTAAATTCAGTCTTGTACTGCTCTAATTCCTTCACTAAAACTTGGTTGTAGACTGAGAAACCATCCATCATTGATAGCAGCTCACAACCAGTCACTTTATGTAACATTGCCTCCATGTTGAGTAAAGAATAGTTATCTTTTAGTGAGGCAATATTCAAATTTCTGAGATCCACACATAACCTGATGTCACCATTATTTTTTCTTACTGGTACCAAATTTGAAACCCATGTTGAGTGTCTGATAGGCTGGATAATCCCAACAGCCTTTAATTTCATCAACTCTTGCTACATCTTAGGAGCCAACAAAGGATTAATAGGCCTCTGTTTTTGCCTAAATGGTTTCACCTCTGATTTTAGTGGGATCTCATGTTAGAAAAGGTCTTCCTTATAAGTTTTTAAATCCCCATATGACCATGCAAAAACATGCTTATATTTTCTCAATAATTTAATCAAATTTGTCCTTATATGGGAATCTAAAACTTTTCCAATGTAAACAACTCGAGGACTGGTTTCTGATCCTAAGTTAATTTCCTCAAAGTCCTCAATCTTAGCATTGATTATATTTGTTGAGTGATCATTTTGACTACTAAACAATGCTTCAATTTCAACCAGACCCTTAGGAATCTAATTGGAACTCAATTGGACAACCTCATTTCCTAAGACATAGTCTTTACCATTATTATTATCAAGTAAGGTATTGCAATCTATGCACCGATTCTCATAATGGTCCAAACACTGAATGAATCTCAAAATATCTTGGTCATCCTGAAAAAATTTCCACTTGTTATATTATCTGGAACAACTGGTGTTGTCTTAACTTCAAGTATTGATACCCCATGTAAGGTCTAATCATCAATTTTTAGAGCAACATTTGCTAAGAAATCTGCCGTTATATTTTTGGACCTTTCTATCCAACTTATATCAAAGACATCAAACATTTCAATCTGATCCCAAATAACATATTTATACATCTTTAATCTATCATTTTTCACTGCATATTTGGATCTTATTTGGGCTACCACTGATTCGGAATCACCATAAAATTTTAAACATTTTATTCCATGTTTAATGGTAATTTCAAGCCCTAAAGATAAATCCTCATACTCCGCTATGTTATTTGTACACTGAAAGGATAGCAAAAAAGAATATTTGAAAGTTGTACATGATGGAGATACAAGTAATACACCAGCTCCTGATCCTTCTTTTGAGAAAGCTCCATCAAAATACATTTTCCATAAACCATCACCTTGTACAACCAATTCTTTAAACAAGGGATCTATGTTTTTACACTAATGATGATGATCACTCCTCTGTACTCTGAAGTTCTCCTTAGCCACATCAATATAGTAGTTAATGTTAGTGTCTTCATACCATTCAATCATGTGAGGAGTCCTACCTTCTCTTGACACTTTTACATTATTTCCAGCAATGTTAAAAGTAGCATATGATAAATCACACTATATGCCGCCTCCCATTGAAGCACTCCATTTTCTGGATAGTTACATCCCATAATGTGGTGGTATGTCAACAACAAGAACATTAATAGTTAAAACCACATCAGGACACACTGATAATTTGTAAGGCATGAATTCAATAGTACCAATAACAAGGACTTCTCTAGAATCCATTGCTTGACATCTCCCATGAGGAGTATCCACTTGTAATCCCATAGACTTCATAATTTCTACTGGCATGATAGTGTTTAATTCTCTTGAGTCAATCATACAGTTTGTAAGGATCCTTCCATTAATTACCAGTGTTAGAAAGAATGGGTCAACAACCTTAGGAGGAGTAGTTGTGTTTAAGAGAATCTAAGGAATCTCAGAAGTCATTACTTCAGCTTCCTTCCCTTTGTTATTTGGTCTCTTATCAACATTTTTTGGACTTTGAACTTTCATTGTAGGCACACTGTTCAACAATGATAGAACCTTTTCTTTGTGTTCCTTTATTCTCATCAGTTCTAAAAATGGCACTTTTACAGTCATTTGAGATAAACAATGTCCCATGTCTAATGGAGTATACTTTACATCTGAGGACTTTGGTTTTTCAACAATAATATTATTTTCCTCAATCTGTATGTTAAGATTTGGTTCTTCTTTCTTAGATTTTTTGTTTTCTACCTTAAGAGAAGAAGTACTTGTTTCTTGTACCTTTGCTTTTCCTTCTTGTACAACATTAGGCTCTATGGCTTTAGTTACAATATTGACCTTAGGTTTGTTTGCATTTTCTCCAGGTCCATCTTTGTTTTGTACATATTTGATGTTTGTTTTATTTTCTTTTATAAATACACTAGATGGTTGACTACCAGTACCACCAACTACTCTATTCCTTAAGTGATAATTGCTTCTTGCTTTGTTCACCAGATCTACAATAATTCTTTCATTTTCTTCATGTAAAGATTTTCTAACCAATGAGAGGTCTTGATTATTTTGTGCATAACATCTTACATGGTCATATGTTTCTTCTATTTCACTGTCTGGCAAAATTTGTTGATGATGAATCTCTATATTTCCTTGTGAACCATATGAATCATGATTTTCAATTTCATTATCTGAGTCTACATCATGACATGAATAGGCATTTGTCATATTATAATCACATTGTTCACTTTCACCATTCCCTTGTTCTTCATTTGCTTTCAAATCTAAGGAAACAATACAAAAATCAGGATTGTTTGGGGCTTCACAAGCCTCACACCAGAAATCATCATTGCACAAATGGACAACATTTTTATGCAAAGGGTATGGAGTTATATTCTCAGGTTTTTCTTTTTTAGGTGGAGCAATAGGCTTCCCATCCTTAAACTGAGTTCCAAAAGGATGATTTTGCATCCTATTATGAGGATTATAAGTGTTACTATAGGAAGGCCTATTATTTTGAGGAGCCCTATACTCTTTATATTCTGGTTCCTTTAGGTTACTCCTACTAAACATTGAATCATCTCTCCTATTTATTTTAATAGACACCCTTCTATTCATCTCAATATTTAATGCTATCTTGTAAGCATCAATGAGGGTTCTAGGGTTTATATCCCTAAGAGCATAACCCATTTTAGAATCAAAAGCATTTAAATAGGTTTCTAAACATACCTCTTCATCCAGCCTTATTTTCTGAAACAATTTATGCATAGCTCTTTGGAATTTGGTATTGAACTTAGTGACCTCTTCATTATAGTTCTTTTTGATGTTATTGAACTCGTTCAGTAAGAACCCCTTATTTGTCTTATCATCATATTGATCTTTAAATAACTCAATTAATTCATCCATGGAAGCAACAGAGCCATTAGAAATACTTCTAAACCATTCTCTAGCATCTTCTACTAGAGACTGAACAAAAAGCTTCATCAACACATCTTCATGAATGATATTCAAATCATCAACAAAATCAATAAATTTTCTTAAGTGTACTTCGCAAGAGATTACATTATTAATTGCAAATTTTGCGAGATTTTCTCCCACATCTTTTGGAAATGCATTTGGGTATCCAGGAATGCCAATAAAATTAAATTGCTTATACCTTTCATAATGCAATGGTTTCCTTTGTAAGTTATCAGTCTCTTTGAAAGTAGTAGCTTTTGTTTTGGAAGATGTTGTGTTCTCAGTTCCA
>MU227291.1:1666928-1682963 GCA_018584345.1 Thuja plicata
TTATCAGTCTCTTTGAAAGTAGTAGCTTTTGTTTTGGAAGATGTTGTGTTCTCAGTTCCAGCATAAGAATATTTGGAAGACTGTAAAAAATCTATTTTCTTTTTCATTTCTATTGTTGCAGCTTCCACCTGAGCTTTTTCTAACATCTTTTCCATGGTTTCCTTTTCTATTCTGAGTATTTCAAGATCAATATCCAATTTGGACATTTTCTCTGTTAGGGCCTTCTGAACTTTTGGCTCTTCAATTTTTCTTTTAGTGATCTTTTGTTTACCTTTGTCCTTAACATTTTGTGAACTAGAAGCTTTGTGAGTAGTGGGTTTTTCTTGGTCTATACGAGACCTTTCAATGTTTCTTGTAGTTTGATGTCTTAAGGATCTTCTTCTACTTCTGTCGACATCTCTTCTAACATCTTTTTTCTTTTTTAAATCATTTTCTCTTTTTCTCTGCTGAACAAGGGCTAATTTTTTCATCAAAATCCTTTCTTCTTCAGCGAGTTCATCAGTAGGAACCTTAGAATCTAAACTTATAGTGTTTGTTCCTTCTCTTTCACTTGAAGTGGAGGTAGCCACAAGTGTTTCTAATCCTCTCTCTGGAGCTTCCTCATATTTTTAAGTATTTCCTTCATGATTAGATTGATTGCTACCCTCCTCTCTCCAAGTATTACTTTCTTTACTTCTTGGAGAAGTTTCATCTATATTGACTTGATTTATTTTCTTCCTCCAAGACATCTCCATCCTTGAAGTTGATGGGACTCCACCATCTAATGCAATTTCAGGATTCCCTTTCATTTTTTACCTAGTATTCATTTTGAAAGATGTTCACTTAACTTGTACTGATATTAGAGATTTAACTTTAGAGTCACCACCCAACAGTTGTTTGGCATGAATGAATACTTATCAAAATGACTTTGGAAACTACAACTATAAATATACTATCTTTGAAACCCTCAGAAATTTTGAATACTTTATCAAGACTTTACAATCTCTAGTGTTCAAAAGACTTGTATGTTTTAACTAGATTCTGGGATACTCCTTAGATACAATTAATTATACCCAGTCCCAAGCAGAGTCGCCATTTTGTTAGCATTTTTTCTTGCTGCACAACCCTAAAATGACAGTATACTTATATACTTGAATGCAAACTCCTTTTATGCAAGAGAAAGGCTAATTGATAAGGTATTTGATAATAATGGGGATACCTATTATCACCTCCTTTTTTGAGCTCCACTGACTCAAGAAGGTTTTACCTATAACATATTATTGATTCTTCAGTCAATATATTTAGTGGACCAGTTCATTCACTGGTTTGTTACTTTTGACCTCACTGTAACAACTTATAAAATACCTTGGAGATTGCAATGATTAATTTAAAACAAATTACTATAAGCCAGGCTATGGTCTCGATAACATAAATGAATGAGATAAGGATTTTCATCCTTCTTCCTTTTGATTTTAGGAGGGGCAACCTAATGATCCTCTCTTCAAGGAATCAACAAACTAAACTATACCCTAAGAATACAATCACTTGAATGAAATTATTTGTTTTGTAGTGTATATGATTAAGTAATTTGAAAATATTGGATTGTGAATCAATTACTTAGCAAACATAAAACCAGTGCCTAATCCCTGGGCTATGAGTCAATATCTTATATAAATCCATAGTAAGGTAATCAATAAAACACTTGAAAAAAAGATAGACTACCTTATATACTATCCTTTTCCTATAAATTTATCATCAAATCCTCAAACTAATGCTATGTTCCCTAGGGTTACTTGAAACAATTTAATCCTTCCTTGAAGGAATTTACAAGTAACTGCACAATCATCTTATGATCAGTGTGCTTAAGTGCCTTACAGATAAACACACAAGAGCTATAACAGAAATGTAAAGAGACAATTCAGATGCAAAAATAGATTGCAAAATATTTCTATTGATGTCTTAAAGCTTCAAATACATATAGATAGACAAAATAGTACAAAGGTTCAGACATTATTTTATTCTGCCTTGTAATTCTATTAAAACTTCCAACTCTCTCTTACAAAATGGTTACAATTACATATATTTAGTCTCAAATAATCTTGGAATCCTTAAGACAAGGATGCAACAAGCTTCAGATGATTTGGAGACCTAACCCTAAAAACATAGTAAAGATAAAATAGAAGAAATCCCCCAGCGGTGGATGGACAAATTTGTAGAATGAAATCAGATTTGCACTTTTTCCTTTTGTGAGATCTAGCACCTTTGTCTGTAGTTGTTTAAGATAGCATATGATATTATATTGAGATCTAGTGACCACCATTTTAGGCTAACCTACACTAGTCTTTAAGATTACTAACTTCCCTGTGCTCGGAGAGTAGGTGCTAGGTGTCCTTCATTCTTCATCATGACATCTAAGTCAACTATGAAAGGATTATTCTTCCTAGACTTTGTCATGATGTCCCATGCTATCACATCTTCCTCCTTAGGCCACTCAAAATTCTGAATACTTTCCAGTTAAGCCTTTTGACTTTCCCACCTAGCATCTGTTATGCTTTTAACATCTGTGATGAACTTATTGCAATCTGACTCTACCTTTATTTCTTCATCTAGAAGTTTATTGTACCTCTCCATATCTAATTCTCCTAGATTAGATACATAAATGTCCTTGTTCGGAAGTACAATATCAAACTATGATCCCCATAGCCCTAATGGCTTGATCTGATCATCCTTAGTTCTAATAGGGGGTATAAACCTATTATAACTCACCCAAAACATTTTTAACCTCACCTCAATCTGATTTGATTTTCCTTTGAAAAAGGACAAGGTGGCCCCAATCTGCTCTATCTCTGTACCAACCATAGTTACTATTTGTGGTAAATCAGACCTTAATGGTTGCACAGATGCCAACCTCTCAAAAATTGATGTCCTACTAGACCAAGTTGAATAATATGGATTTAAAATTGTCAAAAAATTAGTGACTTCTACTTATAGGCCTAGCAACTTTCCATAAGCCCCATACACCACATAAATCTTAGCTTTGATGGTGTCAATTCTATGCTGAAAAATTGAAGTCAATGCCTCCAAAACAACATTATTATGCTCTGTGACTCCTAGATCTGTTCCAGCAAGTATCTCCCATGTATCCTATGTTTGGATCTCAACATCCATCACTTCTTTTGGCTCAACAGGGGCAGGTTCTATTATTTCTAGTAACTATTTGGTTAACTCATCTATGAGTTTCTCTTGTTCTTTGATCTTTAGCAATTCTAGCTCCCTATCTTTAACAATATCTTTAGTATCACTAGTGAGTTTTTGCAAATTTTCTGATAGTTGGGTTGTCTTTGCCTCATTAAGCTGAGCAAAATGAGTCAGTACTTGGGATATCTCCAAATCCCTTGTATTCTAGAGTGTCCATATGATCTTATTACCCTCCATTTTTTCCTGAATATGTAGAAGGGTTGGCTTTTGATCTTTAGGAGCTAAGCTCCACAGTACAAGTGCCTGGGACTTAGGGTTATATCCAAACCCTCTGATCATATCTCCAACTTGAGTTTATGATGACAATTTAACATTAGGTTATCTTCTTATTTGAACAATTATAAAGGCTGAAGACAAATCCCATCCTTCCACAAATAATACCCCATTGGCCTTGACCAGTTGTCTCGCTTGTTCTGGTGTAATTTCCTCATATTCAGGATCATAATCCTGCAAAGTCTGTAAAGCCTCTTGGGTGACTAGATCACCACCTACTAATTGCAACTATTTTCCAACTTGTTGTTGCTTATTCCATATGAGGAAATCCTTGAATTCTTTTGTCTTAATGAAGTTTTCATCCTTGAGGAACTCCTCTTGATGCATCAACCTCTCATCTGTACATGACCTAAGAGGTAATTCTTCCTCTTCTTCTGCATCTTTTTGCAGTTTCTTCCCTACCCTGATTTGTTTTCTCAACAGGTGATCATAGGGCCTATCTCCAAATATTAGAATTCCAATTCTATCTGTCTTCTTCTTCCTAGAAGATTCCCCTGTTTCTATTTTTTGTCTCTTGGTTGGGGGCTCATTTGTTACTTCCTTCTCTAGGACCTCTGTTAGGTCAATGATATCCTCTCCTTCAACTGCCTGCTCTTCTGCAATTGCTTGATAATCTGGATAGGCAGTGGGTGAAGGATATCCCTCATCACTATAATCATATTTAGACTTTGAATGCTCTTTGTGGCCTTTCTCTGGAACCACTAATGCATCTTCTAATTGATTGCATAGGAGAGTATGAGATTCAATCATAGCATCTATCCTTTTCAAATAAGGCATATCAGGGTAGAAACCTCCAAAATTCATTCCTTTTCTTTTCACCTGCCTCTCCAGGTCCATAAGTTCATTGAACTTAATTGCTCTTTTGTCCACCTCCTCATCCTCTAGAATATTTCTGATTAAATCCTCCTCCATGCACTCTTCATGTTCCTTTGTGTAGAAGATGGTTGGTCTCAGCAATTTCTTAGCACTAAGGATGAAACCCTTTGTATCAACATATCTGTGCAGGGCAACATTCATCCTGTAATGATTCATCCAGTTATTCACTGGGTCTAGAGCCTTCTTCCCAATTGTAAAATTATAAATCTTAAATTGCCTTGGGGTAAAAGTACCCTTCCTTTGTGGTGCCAAATACTCTTTATCTGTCAAAATGAGCTTCCTAATGAACTTCATTGCAGCTATCCTTGGTGGCACATGAAATAGTAATATATGGGGAGGTGGGTACAACCATATACCCTTATCAGTGTGAAATTATTCTCGTAATAGAAGTCTCCCCAATTATGGTCTCCTGGCCATTTATCAAGATATTGACAGGGCCTCAACAGTTGTATTACCTTAACAAGCAACCTAGTCTTATCAACACCTAAGCATTTAAGAATTGGATAAATTATCCAATTTTTAAAGGCACAAAACTCCTATTCCCTAGAGGTATAGTTCCACACTATGGTCCAGAACTAAACAGGGTTGGCCTGACCATGGTGAAACCTTTGTGGTTGCATAAACTGACAATTCATCAGTGGAAAATTTTAGTATAGGATCAAATGCATAAGGATTGAATAATGCATAAATTTTGGATGATCCTTCTTGGTTTGTATATCTACAAATCCCTGGTGCATTTGATCAATGATATACTGGATGTAGTCATAATTAGAAGTGGTATGGAGGCTCTGCATATCCAACACCATCATCAAAATATCTGAGGTGATTCTCTCTACTCCAACATCCTTTCCAAGCACTCTGCATAGTGCGTATGCTATATACTTGATGTAGAAATTTAAGTCTTTGTAAAAATATGGGGCTGCTCCTGGCAAAGGTGCTATGTATGTTTTCATCTTCTTAGGAACATGATGTTCCTTGATCAACTTGGCAGCAATGCTAGACTCTCTGGTATATCTATTTTCTTAGCTCTTCAAGTTTATTTTGGTGGTCATAGGGTAGAAAACATTGAAGGCCTTCATGAAAGTATTTCGGTCCAAGGTAAGAAAGGGTTTTCTATTATCCTTCTTAATTGTCTTGGTTAGGGGATCATATCTACTAGCCAATTCTAATATGAAGTCAACATCTACAAAGACATCAGGCACAATCAACCTGGCTAATCCATAGGTCCAAGGGTTTGAAATTGGCATGGGCCCATCACTATTGTTTAAGAAATAATTAAACAAGGAATACCCTGAGGAGCCTGGGGTTTTTGCATCTCTAATGTAAGATAAATCATCAATCAAGGTATCGGAACTTATCTTTTTGTTTTGGCTCGACCCTAGCAGCAAAGTGAGAAATTCATCAAAATAATTCCTCTTTCCCTTTGATTCATCATTGACATCATCAATTCTTCCACTAGTGGATGCCATACTTTGTGCTTGGCTCATCTTCCCTTTCTGCTATGTTCTCAACCCTTATCACCGATATTGGAACAAAAATTCCCAAAAACCCTCACCACCAACTGTGAATTTCTCTAAAATCTATAATTCTGAACTCTGAGAACACTGTCAATTACAATCTTTACTGAATTTTGAATCAAGAAATCACCTTTCTAAATCACTTATTGCTGGAGATTTAAATTTTCTCATAAAACACTAAAATCTCTATGAACTATTCGCTCTGAGAAATCAGAAGCTGGTAAAAATGAGATAACAAAAGACATGCTTACTTATAATTGAGAATTCAATGTAGATGTCTCTTCGAAATGGTAATTCAATCACTTCACCATTAGTTCTACGCACTATAACATCAATTTTTGGTTCTAGCCGTGGCATTCAAACTGTTGGGTAATCAATTTTTGATGAGTGCTTTTGCATATAAAACCTTAAAATTTTTGAAAAGAAATCAAAATCAAATCTGATTGGCTACATTAACTCTTATTACAATTACTTTTCCATCTGTCAAAATCTCTATAGTCTGATTGGTTAATAAGTGTCCATGATGGCGCCTCAGACAAGTCTTTATTAAACTCTGGTTAACTTCTAGCGACCCAGCGACTGAGTGATCTCCTTGTCGCTTGATGTTTTTGATAACTGTAGTTCACTTAAGAGACTTAGAAACTATCATAGGATCAATCATTAGATCAATGATTATCTTCAAATTGCTTGATCTTTTAACTTAACCATTTGTTTTATGGAGACATCGCGACTAAAGCTTCTCTTAACTATTCTTCACCTTAGGTCACATCTGGAGACTTGGTGACCGTGGTTTCTCTATGTCGCTAGATAATTTCCTTAACTCATGTTTCATCCAGAGACCTCACGACTAAACACTTTAGTTTCTTAATTGCGTGATTATTTTATCTTTATAATTTGCATCTGGAGACAACTCGACC
Organism: Thuja plicata; assembly: GCA_018584345.1. Classification (NCBI taxonomy): domain Eukaryota; kingdom Viridiplantae; phylum Streptophyta; class Pinopsida; order Cupressales; family Cupressaceae; genus Thuja; species Thuja plicata. The sequence goes on from MU227291.1 coordinate 1,673,749, forward strand.
ACCATTGATCTCACTCTCCTCGGCATCTGACAGTTGTCGCTAAGTCTCATAATCTTCATCACAAACCCTAATCTTTTATGAGACTTAGTGACAAATGGACGTGTGTCTTACCTCTTCCTCTTGTCTCCTAATTGCTAGATACCTTTTGAATTTTCAATCTTATCAAGCGATCATGCGACTATCGTTAGATTATATCAGAAATCAACGGTTATCACTGAATCTCATAATCTTTAACTTAACTCATCTTTCATCCTGAGATTTGGCTTAAACACTATTTTTAATCTGACATCTAACCTAGGTCTATCCAGAGACTTAGCGACCATTGAATCTCTAGGTCGCTTGATGACTTCTAAACTACAGCTTTAATCAAGATAATTCCCGACTACCGTCGGATTTAAAATGATCTTTTACTTAACTCACATTTGATTACGAGACTTAGCGACAACAGTAAAACTTTAACACATGAACTTAACTCATGACCATAGGTTACATCAAGAGATAACGCGACTGAGCAATCTCAAAGTCACCAAATAAGATTACTAACTCTGGATTTCATCAGGAGACAATGCGACCACCGTTAGATTATATCTAAAATCAATGGTTAGCGCCAAGTCTCATAACCATTTCAGCATATTCTGTTTCATTAAGAGACTACGTGACTAAAGCTTTTCGCTAAGTCTCATGATCATAAGGAATATTGTCTCTTTCTCACAAGAAAAGGAAACTAAAATATTAGCACATGCAAATAAAATAGACATAAGTTATGAAAAAGGTAACATGAAAATAGATCTCACTTGAGAGATTTATGGCCTTTTTTCTTTTCGAATAAAAAAGACATAAGGGCTCAGGGTTTTTGACATTTTCAAACAAATTTAGGGCTAAAGCATCATTTGCAGAGGTATGTAAACAATTTCAAACGTGATTTTTAACCTTGTAGGCATAGGAATGACAGGCATTTCAAAAAAATTTAGGGCAAACTCAAAAATAGGAAATACAACTAACAAATTGCACAAAGAATAGACCAATCTAACTAAAATGTTGCGAAAGGAAATAATGGAACTTATAATACTATAAAAAGATACGCAGGAAGATGAATGCTACACTGAGGAGAATGCTACACTGAGAAGAGAAAGCTGGGAGTACACAAATGTTTTTAATGTTGTGCAAAGAAAGAGTTGCGCTAAGAATGAAGTAAGGGTTGGGAAAAATAATGCAAGAGAGTCTTGATTGACAGAATTATAAGATATCAAGATAAAAAGTGGATCAAAATTCACTAAGAAAGGAGTTGTGATGGAGGAGAAGAGAGAAGAAGAAGTGTGGGGGAGGAATCTAGCAAGGAAAGAACCATAGGAAAAGTGAAATTTTGCGCTGAGACTAAAGGCAGGGAAAAATAAAGTTTTTCTAGTCAGAAGGAGAAGTAGATGTTAGAAGAATACAATGCTTCTTACCTGCGTAAAGAGGTGAATCAATAATACTATATTTCAGTAGAAGTATAGAAAGGAATGATATAAAGCAGGGCAATGCAAAGCAGCTCAAGGAGTGAGATTTTGCATAGGACAAGGAAGAGTATGGGAAATAAAAAATAAAATGAAATGAAAATGACTGCGCAATGAAAATTTATGGTGAACCAAATCTGCGCAATATTATTACGAGGAAATATAGAACTATAATAAAAACAAAGATATAACTTAGTAAAAAACATATATATATATATAAACAAGATCGGCTCCCAGCATAGATCAATAGATATATATTAGATGTTATTTTAGTGTATGTTTAAATTTGAAAGAAATGGAAGTACACCTGCAGAGAAAAAGAATCAGATAAAATGCTGATAAAAATGATAAAATGAAAATCTTGCAATACACAAGTTAGATAAACAGATATATAGAAAATCGATAGAGCTGCATAAAATGAATTTTTTTTTTATAAAAATGAATGAAACTTCATGAACAAGAAAAACCTTTGCGGTTTCTTGACAGAGGGAGTGATTAGTATTAGATTTAAATATCAAATTAACAATAAAAAATAGAATATGCAAATCTAAAATCTTCCCATGCGGTTGCTCGACAGAGGGAGAGATTAGTACTTTAAAAAAAAACTTGAAATAGATATGAATAGACTTAGATTTGAAAAATAATGAGAGAAATCCCTGCAAATAAGAGTTAGATCAACAAAAATCTGATTTCTTCTCCTCAACGGAGATATCTTTCAAATATTCCTACATGCACACTCAAAACAAGGATTTGGACATCGAACAATGTTGAAACCATTCCTCCTGCCCGCGATCTGCCTAAAACAAAATGAAGTGAGTTCATTCACTTATTTTTGTTTATATCATGATTTGGTTGAAATTTCTACAATAAACCTAAGTGAAGTCAAAATTTCAACCTTTTTAGAACATCAACCAAAAAAAGTGAACATCACAAACCAAAATGGCCTTTGGTCAAAAATCAAGGTTGAAAATGAGGCCCAAATGTATTAGTGTGTCTTCAATATATTTTACCCTTATTTGATCATCTTCTTCTAGTGCCAATTGTTTCCTCACTTTAAGTTTATCATACAGATCTTGAGGAATGCTTCTAGTAATATCTAACAAATTATTATTGAAAAATAACATGTGCTTAATCACAATATCTTCTATTAGGATTTGATCATTAGAATCATATCTATCAAAGAATTTTCTTACATGATTTGGTTTGCGTTGGTCCACAACTCTTTTCCCCATCATTTTCAAGTCAGGTTTCTAGAGTTGCCTGCTCACAGGTTTGTCTTGTGCTTTCTTCTCCTCAGATTCTTTATTCTTCTCTTCTTCCTTCAATACATCTCTTTTATTTTCTTCATTAGTCCTCTATTTATTTAGTGGGGATCCCTTTTTAGAGGATTTGGTTCTCTTCACAGGGGTTTTAGCAACCTTCACAGTCTGTGAAGTCTCCATAGCTACTTCTGCCATGACAGAGGGTGGAATATAATTCTTCTTAGGTTCTGGAGGTAGAAGATCTATAGGGGCAGAGCTCGCCACTCCAGATGCTCTCTCAGTCATCTTCGTTCTTATCTCCTTCATCTCTTCTTTTGTAATTCTAGCTTTTCCTACTAGAATATCTACAACATTTTCAATTTTCTTCCTTCTGGCTGTCCTTTTCTATTCTTCTCTGATCTTAGAGGATTTATCCTCATATATACCCCATCTTTTCTCTAATGGATCTAACTCTGAAGATAGGATATGCTCAACCTACATGATTAATACTTCTCTACTTCATGTTAGCACTTGTCAAAATATTTCATGGTTCTGTTTCATTGCTCTTATCTCTACAATTATTTTTAGTCTCTGGCTCAAAACCCTAAGTCTTTTGTGAAATCCATGCTAAAACCCTAAACCTTCATGGACTTGTTCTAATTTTAAGTTACTTTTTTGAGTAACTTAAATCACTTTTGAGTCATGTGCCTTTTTACCCTTTCCTTGTCTCCTAATCTCATAATCAGGATGGACTATTCATAAGTGATATGGCTACTTGGCGGGCCTTTTATCTCTTAATCTCTGAACAAGATGGAATATGGTCTTTTGATCGGGAGATTAAGTCATGACCATAGAACTTGTTTTGATCGAAGGGTTGTCTCCAAGTCACTAGACAAATTCAAGGTCAATACTTTCATTCAGAGATCTGGTGAGAACCGTTGATGAAGATATAATCATGTGGTGTGCACTAAATCTCTGAATCAACTCAAGGGTGAAAGATATATTCAGTGACTTGGCGGTTCAGTTTATCTTCAGATATTTTAATGGAACCTGAGTTTAGCCAAGTCAGATAAGGTTAAGTGGAGATCATGAGATTAGGTCTCAGCCATCGATGCAAATAAAATCTTGTGACTGTTGCGTGATCTCGTGATAAAACCAAGGTTAAGTCAAACTTTGTGAGATTCAGAGATTGCTTTAGTCACTGAATCTCCAGATTTGACCCGAGTTAAGGATAACTATTGGAGATCATGAGGTTTGTTCAGTTGCTAGATCTCCAAATTAGAGCGTGGTTAAAGTTGAGTTTGCTGAGATCAAATTTGGAATATGGATCAGAGCAGAGATGAGCGGTTGGCGCTGGATGGTCAGATAGGTCAAAGAGTCAAAGGTGCATTCAATGATTCAGAGGTAATAAGCTAATATGTGGACATGTATTTCAAAGGTAGAATGATCCAAGGGTTATTGCTAGGTCTCAGAATGTGACTCGAGTTAAACAATTTATTCAGTGACTCAGAGATAAAAGGAATTGAGTGCTCAGAGTTGAATGAAAGTTAAGAGATTGAGGATAGTTTCAATTTAGATCTGATGATGGCCATTAAGCCTTAGATACAAAGATGTGCAAGATCTATCCTTGAGTCATTACACTAGGTCGATGTGTAGCATTGCTTATGTCATGGTCCCAAAGGTTGTTGAGGTGAATAAAAGACAGTTAAGTTTTAAAATATCTGATGACTGTCATTTTGACGTAACATAAAGATGAAGTGATGTTAGTCTTAGAGCCATTATGATGGGACGACACCTAAGAGGATCATATTGTCAGTTCTTGGATAACTTAAAGAAGATCTACGGATATGTTTTAAGGTTGAGAAAAGGTGTGATCTCAGATGTCCAAGTATCTTTCCGCACCACCTATGACCGTTATAACCAAAATTCAAATATTTAAATCTCATTCTTAGAGGGTTTCATGGCGGTCGACTAATATTTTAATACAGAGCCATTAATGCACCGATCTGATCTTTTGGGTCAATTTGACACAGTTGTTAAGAGGCAAAGGGATGGTTTCCTGATGATATGGAATGTTTTAAAGACTAAAATTGGTAGATCCGGTTTCTTATCAGATTGATAAATTCTTTTAGTGGCACCTGGTCTCTTTGCATTTAATGATCAACTCCTGTCTGCTTCATAACTTGGTAATTCTTAGACTTAAGAGTATTGTTTTCATATCCAAAGAAGTCTAGCTATGATCCAGATCAGATATTGCACAGATTGAAGAGAAAGTAGGGTTTTCAACTTGATCTCATAATTGAATGTCTTTAATGTTTGACATGATTGGTTGTAAAACCTAACCCTAAATGGTTTGAAGCTTGTTGCAATTCCTGTTACGATAAATGGATTTCCAAGACCATTTAGTAGGGGCTGGAGAATTGGGAGAATATTGTAAGCATTAGGATTTTATTTATTTCCATTCTAAGATATAACAGATGTGTTTCAGACTGTGTTAAGATAGAGTTGAAAGTTGTAAAATCTTTTGCATATTTTTTTATTATGTATTCCCTAGTCATATTGATGCAAAAACTAGATTTAATCATACTTAATATAAGTGTTCTCTGATTTTAAGTCTCTCCTTTGTGTTATCTTTTGATTTGTAATTTTTATGGCTTACTGTATAAGTTTTGCTTATGTATGTTCTATTCCACAAGTATTTGATCTTAGATCAAATTAAAATGCTTTGGATATAACATTGATTCTATTGGATTATCTACTTAAGGATCTTATAAGAAGTGTGTGGTCTGAAAGATTTATATTTATGGTTATGAGTCTATACCAATATGTGTGTTTCAATTTTCAGTATTGTATTGAGGATTTTACCCAATGGATAAGGCATTGATCTAGAACTAGTATATTCTTTTGAGATATATGTCTAATAGATTTGACTATATTTTGTCCCTAAACTTAAATCAAACTCATTACCAAATTCTTTGCATTTTACAGTTGTTATTTGTTTTCCTACCATAGTAATGGAGAGTCAATGAGTGCTTGGTTGGCATTTAGTACTTTCTTATCATTATCTGTTGTTTGAATCCAAAGTATAAGGTGTTGTAAAGAGTTGAGTTTTATCTAGATTAGGTGTACCCACCTTGGTTTTTCAGAGCCATAAGTGCAAAGGGAAGTCTTGTCCCTATAGTTGGTTCAGTTACCTTGCAGAGATCTCATACTTAGAGCTAACCACTCCTAACATTAGTCTCAAGGTATATTGGTTGCTTTTCAAAGTGTAACAGTTTTAAACACCAAAAATTCATACCAGATAGGCTAACACCACTTCATCCTCGGGTCAACTTCCTCAAAAAAAACACAATTAGTTTCAACCATGAAATATATTGTCTCCTTGTACTTTTCTACCATTTTCTCTTGTATTCCCATTCTCTATTTCATCTCTGTTTGTAGAATTTTGAGCATTGCAACTAGTTCTCCATCTACCCATGTGCTTTTCTATCTTTTGTAGCTATTTTATACTTGTAGACCAGTGGGTTAATTATCTTTCTAAGCTTTAGGGTGCATACCCAGAAACTTATGCACAATGTCTATATACATATGCATTAAAATTGATCCAAATATGAATGCCTTAATTTTGTCTCTCTTGACTTGTCTCACATTCTCCATTAACTATTTTGCAAGAACTTTGCATAGGTTATACTTGACATTTTCTTTTACCATCTTGTATCCTACTCAACCAAAAATATGTTTTCTTTTGTTCTTTAGCTTGTTTGGGGACTGCTCGGTGAAGTGCTCTGTAAATTATTTCTCGGGTTACTCTTTCTTTCTTGTTTTTATCGACGGGTCTGAGTGTTCATTGGCTGCTCAAGTATGCTTTCCCCAAGTTGGTTTTTGTTGCTTGGGTATGGTTTCCCCAAGTTGGTTTCTGTTGCTCGAGTATGCTTTTCCCAAGTTGGTTTCTATTTTTTGAGTATGCCTTTACCGAGTGTTTGTTGTTGCTCAGTGATGCTCTTCTCGAGTTGTTTAGCCTGATCTGGCCGACTTCTAAATTTAATTCCAATTGTGTAATTAATGTGGAGTCTCTCATTGGGATCTGTGTGGACCTAAATCTAGGTTTATGTATTCTCCTATGTATTTTTTTATTAATTGCAGCCGATTGGTGCATTTAATATCTGTTCATTGTAGAGTGTATGGAGAACTGGGTCATTTAATTATTGTTTAGATGTCGACTTGTGGCAACTGTGTATAAAACAGAATCTAGGTTGATGTTTAGAGACATGACAGATAGAGAAGAGGAATGGGAAGATAGATAGAGGATAGCAGATTAAGCTAATAAGATGAATGATTGTAAGTTGTGGCAGATAGTTGTAAGTGGGTAGACAAAGATTGTAGATTGTTTGGTGTCTTGCGAGAACAAGTTTTGATATGGTTTCTTCCACTTAGCTATAGGGTAGATAGATAAAGTTGGATCCTATGAGATCTTGTTGAATATGTTGATGTAATTGGCCCTAACCAGGAAGGCCTTATAGCCTGACATGTTGCATGTAATGAGAATTCTAAGATAATATAATTTGATATGGTTATATCTTGTGTTGTGTAATTTCGGTTGTGTGTTGTTGTTGTTGGTTGCAAGTTTGGATAGTCCTTTATTGGATCCTCTGAGATTGGACTGCATCAATTAGGTTGAGTGTTATAATGAAGTTTGTATCCAAGAATTGTGGCAACCAATCTAGCATATTGTTGGAAGATGTCAACCACTGTCATTGCTCTCGTATCCCATCTTGAGTGAGTTAGGGTTTGTACTTGCTTCTTGGTGTTCTTCTTATCAAAAGAAATAACTCTAGAGTTCTCCAGACTAGTCATGTATCAACTCACTACAAATCTTGACAGGAAGCTCACCAATCCAAATGAATTGATCTTGCACTCTACTTAGCAAGATTTTAAACCATTCTTCTTCATCAAACTCATGTAATTTTTTCATCTTCATTATGCTTAGATTTTCAAGATGAGAAAAATCATCTTTCCACTTACCATCCTCTTTAATCATTTCCTTCATTTCCTTGAAGAATTCAAAATCTCCTAAGGATTCATAATTGCAATGGATATAAGCCCTAATATCCTATACGTGAAGAACTCCGTAGGGCATTTGCGAAAAAGTGCCTTCCATATAATCCTCAGTGGATTTATAAGGATGTCTTTTAAATTTTTATCTAGGTCTCTTAGCAACATCAAATATCATCGGTGTATCCATATTCACAAGTTAGTGAGTGATCTAAATACATTTTCTTTGATGAATCTATGAATTTCAGCTTCGTCCAATCGCATAATGCACTGGCTTCTTTGTTCTTCTTGCTCAAATATTTGTTCTTCTTCAGTTCTACTCTTTGAATGATGATTAGATAAGTTCCTTTATATGTCCTTATACTTCTTTGTGTAAAGAAATGACATAGTTCCCCATAAACTCATCTATGCACATGATCTAGTCAACTAATAACCTGGCAATCACAAGATATAGAATATAAAGAATACAATGCTTCTTACCTACGTAAAGAGGTGAATCAAGAATACTATATTTCACTAGAAGTATAGAAAGGAATGATATAAAGCAGCGCAATGCAAAGCAGCTCAAGGAGTGAGATTTTGCCCAGGACAAGGAAAAGTATGGGAAATGAAAAATAAAATGAAATGAAAACGACTGCGCAATGAAAATGTATGCTGAACCAAATCTACACAATATTATGAAGAGGAAATATAGAACTATAATAAAAACAAAGATATATCTTAGTAAAAGACATATATATATTAACAAGATCGGCTCCCAGCAGAGATAAATAGATATATATTAGATGTTATTTTAGTGTATGTTTAAATTTGAAATAAATGGAAGTACACCTGTAGAGAAAAAGAATTAGATAAAATGCTGATAAAAATGATAAAATGAAAATCTTGCAATACACAAGTTAGATAAATAGATATATAGAAAATCGATAGAGCTGCATAAAATGAAATTTTTTTTTATAAAAATGAATGAAACTTCATGAACAAGAAAAAACTTTGCGGTTGCCTGACAGAGGAAGTGATTAGTGTCAAATTTAAATATCAATTTAATGATAAAAAATAGAATATGCAAATCTGAAATATTCCCTTGCGGTTGCTCAAGAGAGGGAGAGATTAGTACTTTTAAAAAAACTTGAAATAGATATGAATAGACTTAGATTTGAAAAATAATGAGAGAAATCCCTGAAAATAAGAGTTAGATCAACAAAAATTTGATTTCTTCTCCTCAATGAAGATATCTTTCAACTATTCCTACATGCACACTCAAAAAAAGGATTAAACTAGCTCTGATACCATGTTAGAAACATAAAATAAAATGGAAAGGAGATAAGGAAAGAATCCAAGAGAGAGTGCAAAGGAATATTTTTACCAAATACAAAGAGAGAGAGAGAGAGAGAGAGAGAGAGAGAGAGAGAGAGAGAGAGAGATT
>MU227291.1:1695049-1711512 GCA_018584345.1 Thuja plicata
GGGCCTTCATTTTACATTTTTACACATCCATGACTAGAGAGCTATGGATCAATATTTGAGGCCTCATTCTTGAGCAACCTTGAATGGAATGATTCATAGAAGTGTGACAACATTTATGCACACAAGATCAAATTAAAATGCTTTGGATATAACATTTATTCTATTGAATTATCTACTTAAGGATCTTATAAGAAGTGTGTGGTCTGAGAGATTTATATTTATGGTTATGAGTCTATACCAATATGTGTGTTTCAATTTTCAGTATTGTATTGAGGATTTTACCCAATGGAAAAGGCATTGATCTAGAACTAGTATATTCTTTTGAGATATATGTCTGATAGATTTGGCTATATTTTGTCCCTAAACTTAAATCAAACTCATTACCAAATTATTTACATTTTACAGTTGTTAGTTGTTGTCCTGCCATGGTAATGGAGAGTCAATGAGTGATTGGTTGGCATTTAGCACTTTCTTATCATTATCTGTTGTTTGAATCCAAAGTATAAGGTGTTGTAAAGAGTTGAGTTTTATCTGGATTAGGTGTACCCACATTGGTTTTTCAGAGCCATAAGTGCAAAGTGAAGTCTTGTACCTATAGTTGGTTCAGTTACCTTGCATAGATCTCATACTTAGAGCTAACCACTCTTAACATTAGTCTCAAGGTATATTGGTTGCTTTTCAAAGCGTAACAGTTTTAAACACCAAAAATTCATACCCCATAGGCTAACACCACTTCATCCTCGGGTCAACTTCCTCAAAACAAACACAATCAGTTTCAACCATGAAACATATTGTCTCCTTGTACTTTTCTACCATTTTCTCTAGTATTCCCATTCTCTTTTTCATCTCTGTTTGTAGAATTTTGAGCATTGCAAATAGTTCTCCATCTACCCATGTACTTTTCTATCTTTTGTAGCTATTTTATACTTGTAGACCAGTGGGCTAATTATCTTTCCAAGCTCTAGGGTGCATACCCGAAAACTTATGCACAATGTCTATATACATATGTATTAAAAGTGATCCAAATCTAAATGCCTTAATTTTGTCTCTCTTTACTTGTCTCACATTCTCCATTAACTATTTTGCAAGAACTTTGCATAGGTTATACTTGACATTTTCTTTTACCATCTTGTATGCCATCATTATAACACTAGCAACAACAAAGTTAGTGATGCATGAGCATCCTGGGGTAGTTGGCAATCCTGCTCAACCAAAAATATGTTTTCTTTTGTTCTTTAGCTTGTTTGGAGATTACTCCGTGAAGTGCTTTGTAAATTGTCTCTCGGGTTACTCTTTATTTCTTGTTTTTATCGACGGGTCTCAGTGTTCATTGGCTGCTTGAGTATGCTTTCCCCGAGTTGGTTTCTGTTGCTCGGGTATGGTTTCCCCGATTTGGTTTCTATTGCTCAGGTATGCTTTTCCTAAGTTGGTTTCTGTTTCTCGGGTATGCCTTTACCGAGTGTTTGTTTTTACTCAATGATGCTCTTCCTGAGTTGTTTATCCTGATCTAGCTGACTTCTAAATTTAATTCCCATTGCGTAATTAATGTGGAGTCTCTCATTGGGATCTGTGTGGACCTAAATCTAAGTTTATGTTTTTTCCTATGTATTTTGTTATTAATTATAGCCGATTGGTGCATTTAAGATCTGTTCATTGTAGAGTGTATGGAGAACTGGGTCATTTAATTATTGTTTAGATGCTGACTTGTGGAAAGTGTTTATAAAAGAGATTCTAGGTTGATGTTTAGAGACATGACAGATAGAGAAGAGGAATGGGAAGATAGATATAGGATAGCAGAGTAAGATAATAAGATGAATGATTGTAAGTTGTGGCAGATAGTTGTAAGTGGGTAGATATAGATTGCAGATTGTTTGGTGGCTTGCGAACACAAGTTTTGATATGGTTTCTTCCACTTAGCTATAGGGTAGATAGATAAAGTTGGATCTTGTGAGATCTTGTTGAATCTGTTGGTGTAATTGGCCCTAACCAGGAAGGCCTTGCAGCCTGACATGTTGCATGTAATGATAATTCTGAGATAATATAATTTGATATGGTTATATCTTGTGTTGTGTAATTTTAGCTGTGTGTTCTTGTTGTTGGTTGCAAGTTCGGATGGTCCTTTATTGGATCCTCTAAGATTGGACTGCATCAGTTAGGTTGAGTGCTATAATGAAGTTTGTATCCAAGAATTGTGGCAACCAATCTAGCATATTGCTGGAAGATGTCAACCACTGTCATTGTCCGCTTATCCCATCTCAAGTGAGTTAGGGTTTCCACTTGCATCTTGGTGTTCTTCTCAGCAAAAGGAATAACTCTAGAGTTATCCAGACCAGTCATGGATCAACTCTCTACAAATCTTGATAGGAAGCTCACCAATCCAAATTAATTGGTCACGCACTCTACTCAGCAAGATTTTAAAACATTCTTCTTCGTCAAACTCATGTAATTTTTTCATCTTCATTATCCTCAGATTCTCAAGATGAGAAAACTCATCTTTCCACTTACCGTCCTCTTTAATCATTTCCTTAATTTCCTTGAAGATCTCAAAATCTCCTAAGGATTCATAATTGCAATGGATATAAGCCCTAATATCCTATACGTGAAGAACTCCGTAGGACGTTTGCGAAAAAGTGCCTTCCAGATAATCCTTAGTGGATTTTTAAGGATGTCTTTTAAATTTGTATCTAGGTCTCTTAACAACATCAAATGTCATCGGTGTATCTATATTCACAAGTTCAGGAGTGATCTAAATACATTTTCTTTGATCAATCTGTGAATTTCAGCTTCGTCCAATCGCACAATGCACTGGCTTCTTTGTTCTTATTGCTCAAATCTTTGTTCTTCTTCAGTTCTACTCTTTGAATGATGATTAGATAAGTTCCTTTATATATCCTTATACTTCTTTGTGTAAAGAAATGACATAGTTCCCCATAAACTCATCTATGCACATGATCTATTCAACTAATAACCTGGCAATCACGGGATATAGAATATAAAGAATACAATGCTTCTTACCTGCATAAAGAGGTGAATCAAGAATACTATATTTCACTAGAAGTATAGAAAGGAATGATATAAAGCAGCGCAATGCAAAGCAGCTCAAGGAGTGAGATTTTGCATAGGACAAGGAAGAGTATGGGAAATGAAAAATAAAATGAAATGAAAATGTCTGCGCAATGAAAATGTATGCTGAACCAAATCTGCACAATATTATTAAGAGGAAATATAGAACTATAATAAAAATAAAGATATAACTTAGTAGAAAACATATATATATTAACAAGATCGGCTCCCAGCAGAGATAAATAGATATCTATTAGATGTTATTTTAGTGTATGTTTAAATCTGAAAGAAATGGAAGTACACCAGCAGAGAAAAAGAATTAGATAAAATGCTGATAAAAATGATAAAATGAAAATATTTCAATACACAAGTTAGATAAACAGATATATAGAAAATCGATAGAGATGCATAAAATGAATTTTTTTTTTATAAAAATGAATGAAACTTCATGAACAAGAAAAACCTTTGCGGTTGCTTGACAGAGGGAGTGATTAGTGTCAGATTTAAAGATCAATTTAATGATAAAAAATAGAATATGCAAATCTGAAATCTTCCCTTGCGGTTGCTTAGGAGAGGGAGAGATTAGTACTTTAAAAAAAAAAATTGAAATAGATATGAATAGACTTAGATTTGAAAAATAATGAGAGAAATCCCTGTAAATAAGATTTAGATCAACAAAAATCTGATTTCTTCTCCTCAACGGAGATATCTTTCAACTATTCTTACATGGACACTCAAAACAAGGATTAAACTAGCTTTGATACCATGTTAGAAACATAAAATAAAATGGAAAGGAGATAAGGAAAAAATCCAAGAGAGAGTGCAAAGGAATATTTTTACCAAATATATATATATATATATAGAGAGAGAGAGAGAGATTTTCCTTCAAGATCAAACACCAAGATCACCCAAAATGCTCCAAGACCAAGACAAGTACACAAGAATTTTGAAAGGGGAAAAAAAAAGAAAAAACCCCTTGTGAATAATATGAATGAGGCACAAAGCCTAGAAAATGAGAGAGAGCTTGAGAAAGAAGCTCATTAATATATTATGAGAGAAAGAATGAGAATGAGAGAAGAATTCCCATGAGAACCAACTTGTGAAGAGTGAGAGAAGCATCTCTTAAGTAGAGATGAGTCAAGGAGTTTGCATGTAACTCCCATATCCTATGAGTGCCACATTCACATTAAGTGTGTGCCATGTGTAGGAATCCTCTTAAGGAGGAATATCTAATTTTCTTATTAAAGAAAATACAAAAATGTGACATGTCCTCCTACTTGGACTAGAGGACAAATACAAATTAGGATACCTTGGTTAATCCTTTAATTACATATTTCACCAAGGAAAGATTAAATTCTAATAGAACCTCATCAATTAAGGGGCCTATTGTTTTCTCTATAACCACAATATGTGGCAGCATGGGAAGTGTTAAAATACATATAGAAAGAAAACAACTTTCATTGTTGCTAATGCTTTGTACAATTCCACCCAATAAAATTAAGATTGGGATCGACTTTTCATCTAATAAATGACCCCTTATAGAAAAGAGAACTCAAATTGGTCCATTGGAGCATGAGTTTTCTAGTCCATGTTTGATAAGCAACAGTTCCTGGAAAAACTGTGTATGGTTTTTGAATCAACATTTCAGATTGCAGTCAACAATCCATTATTAGGAAGAGGAAAGTGAAAATATGAATCACAGGAAAAATATTATAAGAGGAGAAAGTGGGCTTCAAAGTGGAAAACAAGGAACAAGAGATGGGGGTGCATTCAGAAACATTAATTCAATAAACATACATCATTTTTCCAGAAACCATTGCATAGTATAAAAAATGGTTGTTCAAGTTGTATACCTAATAAAGATTTATCAAATTCACTCTATATATTCCTTAGAAGTACCATAGACTACCCTAATAGTCATATAGATTAGATTTCATAAACCACTCTAAAAAAATTGCATATGGGTCATAATGGTTCATCTTTGTGAAGTATTCACAAATGTGTTACCTCTTATACACTCAGGAGTTAGAAAAAAAACCATAGAAAGTCAGAATGGAAATAGAAATCCAGATACTAGTCTTACTCCATGCTCATATTGGGGTGAGGGTTGATACACTTTCTTTACAAACTGTGCCCTTAAGGATTGATTGTATTGATTGTAGGATATGAATAAAATAGATCTATTGAAAAGGCATACGAATTAACATAAAAAGTAAACAGATTAATGGATGATCTCCAAAACATAGTAATGTTTGGACATATGAGTATTTGGACATCAAACAATATTGAAACCATTCCTCTCGCCCTTGATCCACCTAAAACAAAATGAAGTGAGTTCATTCACTTTTTTTTTTGTTTATATCCCGATTTGGTCAAAATTTCTACAATAAACCTAAGTGAAGTCAAAATTTCAACCTTTTCGGGACATAAACAAAAGAAAGTGAACATCACAAACCAAAATGGCCTTTGGTCGAAAATCAAGGTTTAAAATGAGGCCCAAATGTATTAGTGTGTCTTCAATATATTTTACCCTTATTTGATCATCTTCTTCTAGTGCCAATTGTTTCCTCACTTTAAGTTTATCATACAAATCCTGAGGAATGCTTCCAGTAATATCTAACAAATTATTCTTGAAAAATAACATGTGCTTAATCACAATATCTTCTATTAGGATTTGATCATTAGAATAATATATGTCAAAGAATTTTCTTACATGATTTGGTTTTCCTTGGTCCACAACTCTTTTCCCCATCATTTTCAAGTTAGGTTTCTAGAGTTGTCTGTTCATAGGTTTGTCTTGTGCTTTCTTCTCCTCAGCTTCTTTATTCTTCTCTTCTTCCTTCAATACATCTATTTTATTTTGTTCATCAGTCCTCTATTTCTTGGGTGGGGATCCTTTTTTAGAGGATTTGGTTCTCTTCACAGGGGTTTTAGCAACCTTCACAGTCTGTGAAGTCTCCATAGCTACTTCTGCCATGATAGAGGGTGGAATATAATTCTTCTTACTGTCTAGAGGTAGAAGATCTACAGGGGCAGAGCTCGCCACTCCAGATGCTCTCTCAGTCATCTTCCTTCTTATCTCCTTCATCTCTTCTTTAGTAATTCTAGCTTTGCCTACTATAATATCTATAACATTTTCAATTTTCTTCATTCTGGCTGTCCTTTTCTATTCTTCTCTGATCTTAGAGGATTTCTCCTCATATATACCCCATCTTTCCTCTAATGGATCTAACTCTGAAGATAGGATATGCTCAACCTACATGATTAATACTTATTTACTTACTTCATCTTAGCACTTGTCAAAATATTTCATGGTTCTGTGGCATTGCTCTTATCTCTACAATTATTTTTAGTCTCTGGCTTAAAACCCTAAGTATTTTGTGAAATCCATGCTAAAACCCTAAACCTTCATGGACTTGTTCTAATTTGAAGTTACTTTTTTGAGTAACTTAAAACACTTTTGAGTCATGTGTCTTTTTACCCTTGCCTTGTCTCCTAATCTCGTAATCAGGATGGAATATTCATAAGTGATATGGCTACTTGGTGGGCCTTTTATCTCTTAATCTCCGAACAAGATGGAATATGATCTTTTGATCGGGAGATTAAGTCATGACCATAGAACTTGTTTTGATCGAAGGGTTGTCTCCAAGTCGCTAGACAAAGTCAAGGTCAACACTTTCATTCAAAGATCTGGTGAGAACCATTGATGAAGATATAATCGTGTGGTGTGCACTAAATCTCTAAAATAACTCAAGGGTGAAAGATATATTTAGCGACTTGGCGGTTCAGTTTATCTTTAGATCTTTTAATGGAACCTAAATTTAGCCAAGTCAGATGAGGTTAAGTGGAGATCATGAGATTAGGTCTCAGACGTCGATGCAAATAAAATCTTGTGGCTGTTGCATGATCTCGTAATAAAACCAAGGTTAAGTCAACCTTTGTGAGATTCAGAGATTGCTTTAGTCACTGAATCTCCAAATTTGACCCAAGTTAAGGATAACTATTGGAGATCATGAGGTTTGTTCAGTCGCTAGATCTCAAAATCAGAGCGTGGTTAAAGTTGAGTTTGCTGAGATCAAATTTGGACTGTGGATAAGAGCAAAGATGAGCAGTTGGCGCTGGATCGCTAGATAGGTCAAAGAGTCAAAGGTACATTCAATGATTCAGAGGTAATAAGATAATATGTGGACATGTATTTTAAAGGTAGAAGGATCCAAGGGTTATTGCTAGGTCTCAGAATGTGACTCGAGTTAAAGGATTTATTCAGCGACTCAAAGATAAAGGAACTGAGTGCTCTGAGTTGAAGGCAAGTTAAGAGACTGAGGACAGTTTCAATTTAGATCTGACGGTGAACATTAAGCCTTAGATACAAAGATGTGCAAGATCTATCATTGAGTCATTACGCTAGGTCGACGTGTAGAAATTCTTATGTCATGGTCCCAAAGGTTGCTGAGGTCGATAAAAGACAGTTAAGTTTTAAAATATCTGACGGCTGTCATTTTGACTTAACATAAAGATGAAGTGATGTTAGTCTTAGAGCCATTATGACAGGATGACACCTAACAGGATCATACCGTCAGTGCTTGGATAACTTAAAGAAGATCTACGGATATGTTATAATTTTCAGAAAAGGTGTGATCTTGGATGTCCAAGTATCTTTCCACACCACCTATGACCGTTATAACCAAAATTCAAATATTTAAATCTTAGTCTTAGAGGGTTTCATGGCGGTCAACTGATATTTTAATACAGAGCTATTAATGCACTGATCTGATCTTTTGGGTCGATTTGACATAGTTGTTAAGAGGCAAAGGGATGGTTTCCTGATGATATGGAATGTTTTAAAGACTAAAATTGGTAGATCGGGTTTCTTATCAGATGGATAAATTCTTTTAGCGGTGCCTGGTCTCTTTGCATTTAATGATTAGCTCCTCTCTGCAACATAACTTGGTAATTATTAGACATAAGAGTATTATTTTCATATCGCAAGAAGTATGGCTACGATCCAGATCAGATATTGCATAGATTGATGAGAAAGTAGGGTTTTCAACTTGATCTCAGAATTGAATGTCTTTAATGTTTGACATGATTGGTTGTAAACCCTAACCCTAAATGATTTGAAGCTTGTTAAATTCCTATTATGCATATGTTCTATTCCACAAGTCTTTGATCTTAGATCAAATTAAAATGCTTTGGATATAACATTGATTCTATTAGATTATCTACTTAAGGATCTTATAAGAAGTGTGTGGTCTGAGAGATTTATATTTATGGTTATGAGTCTATACCAATATGTGTGTTTCAATTTTTAGTATTGTATTGGGGATTTTACCCAATGGATAAGGCATTGATCTAGAACTAGTATATTCTTTTGAGATATATGTCTGATAGATTTGGCTATATTTTGTCCCTAAACTTTAATCAAACTCATTACCAAATTCTTTACATTTTACAGTTGTTAGTTGTTGTCCTTCCATGGTAATGGAGAGTCAA
Source organism: Thuja plicata (assembly GCA_018584345.1). Lineage (NCBI taxonomy): Eukaryota > Viridiplantae > Streptophyta > Pinopsida > Cupressales > Cupressaceae > Thuja > Thuja plicata. The sequence continues at coordinate 1,703,606 of MU227291.1, forward strand.
TAAGTGCTTGGTTGGCATTTAGTACTTTCTTATTATTATCTGTTGTTTGAATCCAAAGTATAAGGTGTTGTAAAGAGTTGAGTTTTATCTGGATTAGGTGTACCCACCTTGGTTTTTCAGAGCCATAAGTGCAAAGGGAAGTCTTTTCGTTATAGTTGGTTTAGTTACCTTGCAGAGATCTCATACTTAGAGCTAACCACTCCTAACATTAGTCTCAAGGTATATCGGTTTCTTTTCAAAGTGTAATAGTTTTCAACACCAACAATTCATACCCCATATGCTAACACCACTTCATCCTCGGGTCAACTTCCTCAAAACAAACACAATCAGTTTCAACCATGAAACATATTGTCTCCTTGTACTTTTCTACCATTTTCTCTAGTATTCCCATTCTCTATTTCATCTCTCTTTGTAGAATTTTGACCATTGCAAATAGTTCTCCATCTACCCATGTGCTTTTCTATCTTTTGTAGCTATTTTATACTTGTAGACCAGTGGGTTAATTATCTTTCCAAGATCTAGGGTGCATACCTAGAAGCTTATGCACAATGTCTTTATACATATGCATTAAAAGTGATCCAAATCTGAATGCCTTAATTTTGTCTCTCTTTACTTGTCTCACATTCTCCATTAACTATTTTGCCAGAACTTTGCATAGGTTATACTTGACGTTTTCTTTTACCATCTTGTATGCCATCATTATAACACTAGCAACAACAGAGTTAGTGATGTAGGAGCAGCCTGGGGTAGTTGGCAATCCTGCTTAACCAAAAATATGTTTGCTTTTGTTCTTTAGCTTGTTTGTAGACTGCTCGGTGAAGTGCTCTGTAAATTATTTCTCAGGTTACTCTTTCTTTCTTGTTTTTATTGACGGGTCTCAGTGTTCATTGGTTGCTCGGGTATGCTTTCCCCGAGTTGGTTTCTGTTGCTCAGGTATGGTTTCCCCGAGTTAATTTCTATTTCTCGGGTATGCTTTTCCCAAGTTGGTTTTTTTTTCTCGGGTATGCCTTTACCGAGTGTTTGTTGTTGCTCAATGATGCTATTCCCTAGTTGTTTATCCTAATCTGGCCGAATTCTAAATTTAATTCCCATTGCGTAATTAATGTGGAGTCTCTCATTGGGATCTGTGTGGACCTAAATCTGGGTTTATGTGTTCTCCTATGTATTTTGTTATTAATTGCAGCTGACTAGTGCATTTAATATCTGTTCATTGTAGAGTGTATGGAGAACTGGGTCATTTAATTATTGTTTAGATGTCGACTTGTGGCAAGTGTGTATAAAAGAGAGTCTAGGTTGATGTTTAGAGACATGACAGACAGAGAAGAGGAATGGGAAGATAGATAGAGGATAGCAGAGTAAGCTAATAAGATGAATGATTGTATGTTGTGGCAGATAGTTGTAAGTGGGTAGACAGAGATTGCAGATTGTTTGGTGGCTTGCGAGCACAAGTTTTGATATGGTTTCTTCCACTTAGCTATAGGGTAGATAGATAAAGTTGGATCATGTGAGATCTTGTTGAATCTGTTGATCTAATTGGCCCTAACCAGGAAGGCCTTACAGCATGACATGTTGCATGTAATGAGAATTCTGAGATAATATAATTTGATATGGTTATATCTTGTGTTGTGTAATTTTGGCTGTGTGTTCTTGTTGTTGGTTGCAAGTTTGGATAGTCCTTTATTGGATCCTGTGAGATTGGACTGCATCAGTTAGGTTGAGTGCTATAATGAAGTTTGTATCCAAGAATTGTGGCAACCAATCTAGCATATTGCTGGAAGATGTCAACCACTGTCATTGTCCGCTTATCCCATCTCGAGTGATTTAGGGTTTCTACTTGCTTCTTGGTGTTCTTCTCAGCAAAAGGAATAACTCTAGAATTATCCAGACCAGTCATGGATCAACTCGCTACAAATCTTGACAGGAAGCTCACCAATCCAAATGAATTGGTCGTGCACTCTACTCAGCAAGATTTTAAACCATTCTTCTTCGTCAAACTCATGTAATATTTTCATCTTCATTATGCTTAGATTCTCAAGATGAGAAAATTCATCTTTCCACTTACCATCCTCTTTAATCATTTCCTTCATTTCCTTGAAGATCTAAAAATCTCCTAAGGATTCATAATTGCAATGGATATAAGCCCTAATATCCTATATGTGAAGAACTCCATAGGGCGTTTGTGAAAAAGTGCCTTCCAGATAATCCTCAGTGGATTTGTAAGGATGTCTTTTAAATTTGTATCTAGGTCTCTTAGCAACATCAAATATCATCAGTGTATCCATATTCACAACTTCATGAGTGATCTAAATACATTTTCTTTGATGAATCTGTGAATTTCAGCTTCGTCCAATCGCACAATGCACTTGCTTCTTTGTTCTTCTTGCTCAAATCTTTGTTCTTCTTCAGTTCTACTCTTTGAATGATGATTAGATAAGTTCCTTTATATGTCCTTATACTTCTTTGTGTAAAGAAATGACATAGTTCCCCATAAACTCATCTATGCACATGATCTAGTCAACTAATAACCTGGCAATCACAGGATATAGATTATAAAGCTATGCAATCAAAGATGCATGTTCCATAACATCTATACATACTCTCGCTAAGATTGCAAGAGCTTAATCTTCATAATCAGGGGCTGGATATATTTCTGATGTTTCTTTCCAATGCTCCTCCTAAGGCCATGCTTTTCCATCTAGGTTGATGTAGCAATGTTAGCATCAGGAAAAGACTCAATAGCATATACTAACTCTCCTTGAACCTTTTCATCACTTGGTTCTTTTACCCTCCATACCTTATCACTGTTCATATTTCCTGCTTTCTTGAAATGACTGTTAAATTCCTCTGCAATACTCTTAGAATCACACATATTATTCTTTACATAAATAGGTGGAGGTCCTCTTCCTTTCTTATTTCTATTATACCTGCAAAAATTCTCTGTGTCCTGCATTATGACATTTGTAGTATGTAGGAGGTGGTTTTTTCTAATTAATCTGAAACTTATAATACTTTGCGATGTGCCCAAAGTTATTGCATTTGTAACATGTGATCTTAGTCGTTGTTCCTTCTCTATTGTAATCATTCTTGGTTCTCGATTGATGAGGCTTCCAACATTCTACCTTGTTGTGTCCATATGCATGACAATTGAAACAATAGCCATACAAGGATTTGTAAGGAATTTTACCTTTGCAGTCTCTCTTCATGTTTCCAATCTTGTTTCATCCAAAGCATCTACCTCTGAAAGGTCTGATTTGTTCTCTAGGTTCTTCAAGAGTAGGTCTTTCTTCATCAGTATTCACTTCATATTTTTCTTCCCGAGTATTTGAACATTCAGCTTCAATGAAGCCAACTCCAGTCACGTCTCTTTAGGTTTCTGTCTATCTCTCTGCTCATCAATATTATCACTGCTCATATGAAGTTTTTCAATATGTTTCTTAGCCTCAACAAGTTCTTCCTTTATGATTTGACTGTATTTCTCTAATTCCATATATTTGTTTTTATAGTCATCTAGTTCAATCTGCATTTGTCCCATATGAATATTAGCACCTTTTAAGGTTTCCTCAATTTTGTTTCTATCATTCTTTACCTGTTGAATCTCTTTATCCATTTGAAAAGAAGTAGCATCATGATCATGCTTCAAAATATCTTTCTCTTGTTCAAGCTGTTTTATCTTATCTGTAGTATCACTATCTGAATCCTCTTTTAACTTATCCCTAAGATCTTGTCTCTGACTCCTGGATAGTTCAAGTTGTTCCTTCTGTTTATTGATGAAACATTATGCTCTTCTCAATTCTAATGTCAAGTCACCATTTTCTACTTTAGCCTTATCAAGGTCTTCAAATGCTGCTTCAAAGTTTTCTTCCAAACTTTTAGAATCCATCTTGATCTCCCTTAAGTTGTTAGACTTTCTCTCCAAGGGCCAATAGCTTTGATACCAATTGTTAGGATTAAGTAATACTGAGAGGGTAGGTGAATCAATATTACAACAGTTTAAACTTAAACTTATCAAATTCCAACTTAACCAGATAATTGTTGAAATGAAAAGAACATAAACACAAACCACACAGTTTATAACACCATGAATTTGTTCTTGAGGAAACCTTGGCCAAGGGAAAGCCCTGGTGGGGATGGTACCCACAAATATGCACTAAAAGTATTGTGTCCTTGTTAGGAGACCTAGCCCTTTCAGGAGCTAAATATTAGATTAGTACATTTCGTTGTTAAAGGAATACAAATTTTTTTTAAAGGTATATACTGTGCTCACTGCTCATACAATAAAAAATAAATCTCTGTTACAATTTTATCAAAATGAACATAAACAAACATCTTTTATTCTTAGGTAGTTTTAGTTGTAGCTTGCATCACCATCTATTTGATTTGGACATCACAATGCATCCATTCATCTATTCGCATCCATCCCATACTTTTCTTCTCAAAAGATCTTCGTATATATACACCCAGTCAGCTCCCAAATACATCACAAAATGGAACCAAAAATTATACAAAAAGTAAATACAAAGTAGGTGATCATACACTGTCAAAATATAGGTAATACACACTCCAAATCCAACATAGCACATTTTCATTCCACTTTACACTCCCTCAATCACCGCGACCATTCAACTGCTCTGTCTTGCTATATCACTATCTTCGCATGTCTTCAAACATTTGTATCTTTTAACTCTAAACTCCAAAACTCAAGAGACCTTAACTAAAGGTCTAGCATACCCCAAAATACCTTCTTCTAGGCTTTCATGTCTTTATTCATCATATACAGTGTTTTCTGCCCAAAACTATACTCTTGTACCCTGTAAACCCCTTTCTAGACTTAGTCATTTTGCAAGCCTTAACTCCAAAACTATGTTCCACTTTAAGCGATCATTCATAACTGATGTGTTTCCATAAATAACAACCCTAATGGGTTCCTAAACACTCTTGAATGAGACACTTTCCAACAAGTAGGAGATAAATCGAAAGGATGGGATTTTATTTTACCGCAATTAAATTTAATTACAACAATTCTATCAATAGGAGCACTGGTAAATCATAGTTTTAGATTGTATATTGAAGTAGTCATAGAAATTCTTTAGAGTTAGGAAAGATGGAAAAAATAGAAAAGAAAAGATAAGTGCTAAAGATGAAGACTTTGTTGAGCATTAATTTTCATGAGGAGGTGAGAATTAATATTAATAAGATGAATATTCATTACATGGTTACGGTGGATTACAAGAGGAGATATAAGGAGTTTCATATTGGAGACGAAGTCATGGTTCGACATCTAAAAAAAGAAAGGTTTCCACTAGGAACATATAATAAACTACAAATGAAGATGTTTGGACCATGCAAAATCCTAAATAAATATATTTTGAAAATGCTTATGAGGTAGAGTTGTCAAGTGGAGTTAACATTTCACATATGTTTAATATTTTATATTCGATAGAGCATCTTTAAGGAGGCATTGAAGATTAATCATTAGAAGCTCAATGGAATTTATCAACACCTACTTGAGAAAAGGAAGTGATAGAAAACATATTGGATAGTCGTGTGGGAAAAAATGCAAGAGACATGCAATATGAAGAGTATTTGGTTAAATAGAAAGAAAGACCTATTAAAGATTTATCATGCATATCTAAAGTAGAGGTTTACCATCTTGGTTTTCCTTAGAAAACTTGAGACCTAACATTATAATTTCTCAAATTTCCTTGGGTACCTGATGCAGGAGCAATCTCACATCACTCAAAAATATTATTTTATTTTGATTTCTATTAAGTTGGGTGAATAATTGTCAATAAGGGATAAAAAGGCAAGGTTACTATTTTTAGTAAGTTTGCATATGTGTATAAATGAACTTGAAAACTGACCCCAAGGAGCACAATGGAAAAATATAATGACTTTTGAAATAAGCATCTCAATATCATGCATTGTTTGCAAGATACTAACATTTCAAGGTTCAAAAATCCTATAAAAATATTCAACTTGAATTTTTGACCTTTAAATGATCAAATGGGACCTCAATGAATGTCTAATAAAATGATGATATGGGAAACACATGATGTAGATGACTCTGAGATCTTCAACATTTTCAAAAATAGGTTGACTTGGGTTCCCAAATCAAAGGATATGGCCTCGAAAAGTTGCATTACTTTAAGTGAGATTTTTTTTAAAAAATACTTTGGTGGGCTCCAAAACCCATTTTGGGCATATTCCAAGGCAAGGAAAAATGAGAGAAAAGTTGTTGGCCACAAACATAGGGATTAGACTTCCCATAACATTCAAGAGAGGTTATTTATTCATGATAAAGAAGGCGAATGAGGGGTAATAGAAGATAGCTCTACTAGTGTAGATTATGACTCTTTCCTACAAATTATTGTAATGAGAAAGCCCATGTGGTCGTAGCTTGTTAGTTTATGAATGTTGTGGTTTCATTTCATTGGGCTAATAGAAAACATTTTTTTGCTTTCTTACATTTTCTATTTATTTCTCTATTATTATTGTGTGTTTAGGTTTGTAAGGGGAGTGTACCTTCATCACTAAGCCACACACTATATTCACTTCCTCTAATCTAGCACATAACTCATTCTCCTATATGTATATTCTACTACCCAAACTTTTTCTTTTCCCCATGTAGCAACTATTTTCTCTCTTTAGATGCCTTGTTCCTAGTTGTTCATATGTCCCTTCCACTTCTTCTCCCTTTAAACTTGGCACATCTTATCATTTTGCTAAATCTTGGTTCCTGTCAAATGGATACACAACCCTTTTAACTTTCACTCTTTTTATTTATTTTTTAAATCTTCTCTAGTTGTCCCCTTATCCTCCTTGTGGGCACTTTTAAATGGATAAGCTTATGAATTTACCAATGTCATATATGTTATTGATAAATTTTATTTTTAAAAACAAATTGAACAATGTTCCACTATATCCTGGCCATAGAAATGTCAATAACAACAAACTCCAACTCAAGCAACAAGAACAAAATAAAATAAAATTGGGTGATGCAAATTGCTTGTTTGCTTGGATGTTTCAACATCAAATTTAATTTATGAAAGTATAATATTATAGATGTGAAATTTTTATAGTCTAATATAGATAAATTAAAATTTGATTATAGTGATGAGTTGCTAACTCATTTCCCACATCAAAGTCTATGGATGAGTTTGGTGTGAGTAAGCACGGATGTAAATTAAAGAGTAAATAAATTATGGGAAGAGAAACTAAGAGTGTGGAGGATAAGTATATAAAGATTTCCCCTTGTTAAGATAGTACGAAAGAGGCCAATCAACGTGACTTTGGATGGATCTAATAACTCCTTGATTGTTATTAATAAGAAATATGTTCTTCAAGCCAAATGTTACCTCTACACCTAGAATTCTACCCATATGGAGGCAATCAATACCAACATGGTGGAAATGGAAAAAAAAAAAGTTGATCACTATGACAAAGACCAACAAGACAATAATGAAAACCTTGGTCCTAATTATTAGTTCCCGCCTTTGGCAGGATAACTATTGCATTCATTCAGTCTAATTTTTCAATTAGATTAACCAATCATATTAGAGAATTTAAAAAATTAAATGCAACTTCTATAGTTTATATCTATTTTTCATTTTTCATAAATATTTAAATCTTATTTTTCTTTGATTTGATTGGTCTATACTAATTATGGTAAGGAGTAAAATCAATTTTCTCAAACAAAAATAATAAAAAACCTCTCATTTGTCATTTGTATTAAATGTACAAAATAATGTCAATTGTCATTTGTCATTTGTATTAAATATAAAACATAATGTCACTTGTCATTTGTATTAAATGTTTATTATAATTTATAAAATAATTTATTTTGATCATTTTTCTTTTGTCCTATTTACTATTTTGCTATGTTATATTATTAAAATAATAAATATAAG